>APFE031376837.1:0-38579 GCA_000404065.3 Pinus taeda
TTCTAGACGGTGGTATTCTTGAAAAAGTTTGGACTGCTAAAAAGGT
This sequence comes from Pinus taeda, assembly GCA_000404065.3. Lineage (NCBI taxonomy): Eukaryota > Viridiplantae > Streptophyta > Pinopsida > Pinales > Pinaceae > Pinus > Pinus taeda. Next base: position 47 of record APFE031376837.1, read on the forward strand.
ACATTACTTCTACTTAACTCTTTTTTGGATGTGAAGCATTTATGCATATTCCCAAACAACATACAAGCAAATTAGATGATAAATCAAGAAAGTGCATTTTTCTAGGATATTGGAATGGTAAGTTTGGCTACCATCTATGTTAGAATTAATGGGGAAAGATAAACTTAGTTTATTGTTTATGTGTTTGTTTCTTTAGATAGGATTGAGATGGTACTTATTAGGGAGTGGTTCAAACCACTTGATTGTGAGAAAGCCTATATGTACTAGGTTGTTCTCTTGATTGAATGTAATAAATTGTGTGAGTGTTTGTACACTCTCAAGGTATATTACGTGAGAGTCGTTTAGTTAATAAGTCCATTTTTTTTATCATGGTATCAAAGTTGGGTCGATCGATGGCCCTTAGTTAATAAATCCATTTTTTTATCATGGTATCAAAGTTGGGTCGATCGATGGCCCTGTGAATGCTTGTCGTGATCAAGGAGTTTCACCGATTGCCTCGTGGTTGAATCAGCTGCGACTGAGTTGAAGGTTGCGTGTGCGGGAATTGCAGTAGTGGCATGGAGATCGTTGGCGGATCTAGTGCAGAGGAGGCATGGAGTGGCTGTGCCATCTGCCAGGAGGTGCTGCTACATGGTGGAGTTTTTTTAATGCGTCGTATTTCCTGCGTGGAGGTTGTCGCGGGAGTGAGGTTGCCTGCTCACTGTGGTCGTGAGATATGCAGCAGTGGAGTGGATCCGTGGTGGCTGCGTAGGTGGCTTGGACGCTGCGTGGGTGGAGGGAAAATCCGTTGACACTGTTTTTTTTTTGTTGAGTTTTGCAGCGTGCAGAAGGCTGCAAGAACGCTGCCGTAAGGAGCTTGCACCTGCCTAAGGGACGTCGCCAGGCAGAGAGAAGCTCGCACCAGCCTTGCCGTGTGGAGGAGCTGGTGAACGTGGAGCACAGGTCTGATCCCACAGTTTATGAAAAAAAGGGCGCTACGCTATATGTGGAAGTGTGTTGTCTGTTGTTTGGGATTGGTGCTGAAGCATATCGTGACTAAGTGGAGGAGATCGTGGCTGCGCAGAGCAAGATCTTGACTAAGTTTAAATTATTTCATTTCCTCCTGTCCCCTATCCACTATAATCGAGCTCTCTATTTCCATTGATAGTCATATTCGATCAGCTGATTGTTTGCTTTGATAGTATTTCACTCGCATCATTACGGGGAGTGTAACCTTCCAATCTAATTGCCACGTAGACTCCACATTTGAATTCGAATGGTGAGATCTCTGGGCCATACATAAATGTTTAAATTGTCATCATCAAGAATGTGTGGGACCTGAGCAGATTGCAGAGGTTGCGAGTTGCTGGACTGGTATCCATATTATAAATCTCGCTTAGAATGAGCAGGAGCTACTGTTAGGTCTGGTGGGCAAGTTGCATAAAAGAATTATTGGCCAAGATGAGGCAGTTTAGGTGGTACCCGAAGCTGTGTTGAGATTGGAAGCTGGATTTGGAAAGTCTCAAAAATTGGCTGGATCTTTCCTATTCTTGGGATCCACTAGAGTTGGGAAAACAGAACTTTCAAAGGCTCTTGCAGCTGAATTATTTAATTACGAAGATCACCTAGTTCGGATTGATATATCTTCCTTTTCTATTTCCACTTAGCTTTTAGTCGTGATCAAAAAGCGTCTTTTCTGGGAAAGAAAAGAGCATAACTAAAATGTGCTGGACAACTTCAATGGGTATGTGGAACAAACCCTTGGACTTCAACGCAATTACAGACCCATGACATGAGTGTGAATTTGGGAGATCAATCTTTTAAAAGGTTCTTGTCAGACTAAGTAGCCCGGATTGCTGCGTGAGGATCTGCTGCCCGGTTTACTATGTAGGAAGTGCAAGAAGTTAGTGCTATTTTTCTCTCTCCAGACCATATGATCAGGTATATTGACATTATTGACATTAATGTTGGTCGCCAACTTCATCTATGGCGATGTGAGCCTTTGGAGTCTTCATTTTATTCTTTAATTTATGTTATTTTACGTTATGGACATTGATATAAAATTGAAAGAAAGAAAGGATTATCCAACTCTATTTGGATAGTTGTTGGTTTCAGTTTGGGGCATTATAGATTGCTTGATCAAGGAGTGTGACCATTATTGCACGCTTGATGCAAGGGAGAAAATAGAAAGAGAAATAGATCTTCAAAGTAAATTGAAAGAGTCTCGAAGAAAATTTAGGAGAAAGCATCAACGGAGAAGTGCAAAATATTGTTTTGCAGAATTTAGTGATTTGTTTCATGTTGACGGTGATGGACCAGCTGCTGATCATGATGCAGATTTGGAATTCGGTGAGATTATTAAATGGTTAATGCGAGATTTACCATTTTTTTCATGTATGAATTATGAAATATGGGCAAATGAAATGAAAATGGTACTATGGAAGGTAAATTTACTCGATTATGTTGAAGATGTTATTAATGATAGTGGAGATGCATTAGCATTAAGTCTTATAAAATCTGCAGTAGATGACAACATCATACTCAACATAATATATGAATATGGAGAGATTCTTAGTACAAAATTTTTATGGGATGTTTTAGAGATGAAACACTGTTTGAATGAGGGCAATGATGCTGAAGATATTGCTCTTGAAAATGATCCTATATTTGATTGCCAAACTGAGGAGGTAATGATGGGTGATGAATGTGTGTCTGTAACTAAAACTTGTAATGGTGAAAACACATCCATTGTTGTAGAACCTGAAATTTTTCTAGATGCAGAAAGCAAGTTTGATGAGACTTATATACCTCATGATGAGTGGATCAATTTGATGATTGAAAAGCATCTTGTTGATCAATTAATGTTTAGTGAGAAGGAAGGAATATCCTCACATACAAATCAAATGTAGAACATGGTTGCAACAAAATTGAGTGAAGAGGATGAAGGCATAATTATGTCAACAGAAAGGGATGAAGTAGGGAGAAATGTTGAAATGACAGCTCTCCTAAAGGAACAAGAAGACGAAAGTAAATGTGGTCCTCTTTATAAATCTAATATTGCTTTTTGTGCATATATTGGGAGGTAGGAAAAAGCAATGAAGTTTGAAGAAGAATAGAAGTTTCTTGAAGCATGGCTGGAAACACCATGTCTTTATGAAGTCAACACAGAAGTTTCAGTAATGAGTGGTGAAGACATCATTGCTAGGGTTTAGATGATTGACACCGGAAATAGTGAGAAGGAAAATTCTCCTATCCAGCCTGCCATAATTCTGAGAAGGGCGAGAATTAGAATTCAAGTTTTCCTTCATAGGGAAGAAATGAGGTGATGATACAACACTACCTTATAGCAAAGAAAGTGAAGATGAAGCCTCATCCACAAATGAACAAGTATGGGCTCTGCTCCAAGAAGACAAAAATGAAAGCTCTATCTTTTACCATTGTAAGCCTAGCTGAGACTGAGACTAGCAGGCGTTGTATGTCATTTGAGTCTTTTAGTGAAGCGTTTCTCCATTAAGGAGGAGTGTTAGAATTAATGGAGAAATCCAAACTTAGTTTACTGTTTAGGTGTTTGTTTCTTTAGATAGGATTGCTATCTTACTTATTAGGGAGTGGTTCAAACCACCTGATTGTGAGAATGCCTATATGTACTAGCCTGTTCTCTTGATTGAATGTAATAGATTGTGTGAGTGTTTGTACACTCCCCAGGTACCTTACCTGGAGAGTCGTTTAGTTAATAAATCCATTTTTTATCAATCTGTGGGATCCAATTAATCACAAAAATTGTTAGAAACAGGGATGTAATATTTAATGAATTTGAGTTGTATAAAAGGCATGCAAGTGAAGAGGTCAAGGAAATTTTTGGCAGGCTTATAGAACAACAAGAAAATATCCCACCATTGGAAGAATCCATGTAGAAAACTCAAGAACAGGGTGGACAACCAGAAGAAGAAAAATTTCCTTTGCCATTACAAGAGATTCAAGTGGAAAACACACCAACACAGTTGGTTCGCAGTCTACTAGGCCTCAAAAGTAGTCACCTTGAGATTATATTTTACTAACTAATGAAGGTGAGCCTAATTGTTTTTAGGAAGCTTTTGAAATTGAAACTAGCCAAAAGTGGAAGAAAGCAATGGAGGAAGAAATGGACTCTTTGTTGAAAAATAAAACTTGGGAGCTAGTGAAGGTTCCAAAAGGAAGAAATGCCCTACCAAACAACTGGGTATACAAGATTAAACATGAGGGTGAGGAGAAGAAGAAAAGATACAAAGCAAGGCTAATGGTGAAGGGATTTGCGCAAAAGGAAGGTATTGGCTTTAGAAAAGAAATTTCCCCAATTGTTAATATGTCTTCCATAAGAACTATTCTTGGTCTCGCTGTTGCTTTAGACTTAGAATGTGAACAATTAGATGTGAATACAACTTCTCTTCATGAATAATTAAAGGAATAAATTTATATGGAACAATCGGAAGGATTCAATGTAAATGGTAAAGCAAATATGTTTTGTAGATTGAAAAAGAGCCTTTATGGCTTAAACATGCACCTCACCAATGGTATATGAAATTTGTTTCATTTATGCTGGAGCATGGCTTCAAAACACTAGAGGCTAATCACTGTATCTACATGAAGAGGTATGAAAAATAAAGGCATATTATACTATTGTTGTATGTGGATGATATACTAATTGTTGGACATGTTCAGAACATGATTAATAAGTTGAAGAAGGACTTGATCAATCAATTTGCTATTAAATATTTAGGTCCAATACAACAAATATTGGGCATGCGCATTATACCTGATAGAAAGAACAAAAAGTTGTTGTTGTTACAAGAAAATTATATTTAAAAGGTCTTATATAGGTTCAATATGAAAGATACCAAACCAGTTGGTATACCCCTAGCATCACAATTAAAACTTAGTGTTTATTTGTGCCCTTATGATGACAAGAAGAAGGAGGAAATGAGTAAAACCCCTTATGATTCACTTGTTGGTAGCTTAATTTATGCCATGGTATGTATTGCACATTCAGTGGGAGTAGTGAGTAGGTTCCTTGCAAGTCCAAACAAACAACATTGGCAAGTAGTAAAGTGGATTTTGAGGTATGTAAAGAGTACTAGTAATTATTGTTTATGTTTTGGTAATAACAATGTTGTTATTGAATGTTACACAGATGGGAACATGGTTGGAGATGTGGATACTAGAAAATCCACAACTGGTTATTTATGTACTTCTGTAGGAGTAGCACTATATGTCTAGATTGTAGAAAGTAGTGGCTTTATCCACAACAGAGGCAGAATTCATCGTGGCCGCAGAAGCTTGCAAAGAGATGTTGTGGATGCAATGATTTTTAGGAGAGTTGGGAATAAAACAAGGTAAATATTTGTTGCATTGTCATAGTCATAGTGCTATTTATTTAGTGAAAATCCCAACATATCATTCTAAGAGAAAGCACTTTGATGTTTGATATCATTGCCAAGGGATAAACAAGAACTTTGTAGAACCTTGGGTGGAGTAAATGACTCTTGGTTTATATCCCCTTCTATGGCAATACTTTTCTTGTTCCTTGATTGGAATCATGATTTTTCTTATTAGTAACATTAAATTCCATAGTCATCTACCTACGGTGTGAGATGACATGCCATTCATCACTATGAATGAGGGCCTATTTAAGCTTTAGCATCTATCTGTATCTAAACGAGAATTACCACTTATTGGCACATTGAAAACCACTACATCATGATGTATCTAGGTTCAAATTCTAGTAACTTCATCATCTTAACCTACCATGAACTCAAAATTGTTATTATTTCTGCTCATGGTCATTTCATTGGCTTATATCCCCATTATCTTGAATAAAAAAATCCATGTCTCGCTGAAGCATTTATAGTTCATTAGCTGTGATGATCTAGAACTTACTATAGCCCTTATGCTCATTGTAGCTTCAGTATGGGCATAATCTAATAGCTTCCAATTAAGAAATGCTAGTTGTTGATATATTAAAAACTACCACATCATTATGTATCTAGGTTCAACTACTAAAAACTTCATCATCTTCAACTTTGATCAACTCCAAATTTTTACTTTTATCGTTTATGATGATTTTGTTTGTTGATATCCCATCTTATTTTGAAATGAAGTACCCATATATTGCTGAAGCATGCATAATTCATTAGGTGTGATGATTAATCACTTAGAATGACCCTTTTATTCATTGCGGCTTCATTTTCGTTATTGTCAATGATAGGATATGCCCTAATAAGGTTAATATGACATCATTTCTTAGATAATAGGGCTAATTATAGGAGCACAACTTGAGAATTCACTAACAAGGAGAACAGGAATTATACGAGATTCAATTAGGCTAATGTCATTACAAGTTGATTATTTGATTTAAATTTCTTTGATGTTTCTATTTCTTATGCTGATAGGATCGATGCCTCTACTTCTATTGGAGATGAAAATGGATTGATGCCTTGTCCAACATAAATACATACAAATTTCAAAATAATTGTAGTGAACTTTATCCTAAAATTCAAACCAATGCATACCTTACAGACATATTTATAATTGAGATAATAAAATTTCAGATGGACATTGATTCTCAAAAAAGAATAATATGGAATCTAGGTATTGTGGTTTCCCTCATCAATTCTTTTATATTTAGAACATTATTCTATACATGATAGTGGAAGGCACGATCAATAACATCTTAAAAATTAACATGTAAATTCATAATCTGTAAATTTATTGTAATGTTGCAAGTTGTACATACATATATGGTGCTACTAATAACATAAAAATTATCTTTTAGTGTCTCTTCCTCTAATTTACAAATAAATAGAAGTAAAAAGAAGCAAAAAGTAATAAAATTCATTATGACAAGTTAGGAAACCATAAATAAAAGGTTATCCATAAAGAGTTTAGATTTCCAAATGTTGTGGAACATAATTTGACCTTAAAACATTAACAGAACATAATAGGATACAATGCTTTAAAAAAAACATTATACTTCCCTTTCAACATATTACCAACATATCCACCTTTTATTCTCTTCGGCGTTTTCTTACCCTTCTTTGGGGGTATTCTACTTACAGATAGTTCCTAATGTTTTTTTTCCAAGGAAAAAATCATAACTTTATTTATAGTTGATAAACAAAATTACATTTTACATATGCACTTTAGAAAAGTGCATTTCACAGGATATTCCCACATCCCTTAGTAGCTCCAATAATAACATCATAAGAAAAAACCTAGCACAGGGTACAAAGTTACTAGTTCCCTAGAAGAAAAACTACAAAATTACATGAAAGACCACAGGGTTCCACACAAAAACCCTACAAACAAGGATGAAACCCCAGAGATAAAAATAGACAGAGAAACAGTCCATAGAAAGACAACAAAGCACTCAAACAACCCAGTGAGCCCATATAACAAGCCCTAAACCAGGAATCAAACATTACAAGATAAGGTGACAAACCCCAACATCATTAACAAAAACCCTATAGTAGCACTAGAGAAAGCAACAATTTAAAATGCCACCAAAGAAAGAAGTGATGACAATGGATATAAGAATGATGACAGTAAGTTGACCCTCAAACACAATGGTAGAAATGTGTAGCAGGAACCACCAGAACCCTAAAATAATCGAGCCAGGAAACCAACACCAAAAGGAAACAATAATGGACTTGTATCCATGAAAGAATGTCATGAGTGACTCCCATCTAACAAAAACAATAGGAAACATGAAACATCAATGGTGAACAAACCCTCGAGGTAGTGGGAATCCATTGAAACATGAAATGAAACACAAAAAAGAGGGCTACAATGGCTAACATTCCAGTCGCAGAGTCCTCTCCCCCCGCAATGACCCCCCAGGAAATTGGATATATTGTCCAGAGCATCAACAAAATATTAGATAGTCCCTTAAGTTGTTAGTTTTCTTATGTATAATTAAATGAATATCAAATTATTTGTCATGAATGAATTTAGAGGTGGTTATTAAGTGTTTTTATCAAGTGATACACACACACACACACACGATTGATTTTGAAAAGCTTTATGTAATACTAGAATCAGATTTTAGAGATGGTGTGTTTGTGATAATGAAGATTTGACATTATAAGAATTTTTATTAAGGAATAAATTAGAATAAATTTATTTTAAGTACAAATTTGTTGAATTAATTTTTCTTTCATGTTTTTCACCTTAAAACATTTTCGTAATTTGCTCATATTTGATAAATTTGTAATTAATATCAGTCTATACTTGTTGTCCATTTTGTCTATAAATTTAGACTAATGCTTGCCTATATATATATATATTATAATATATATATATATATATAATATTATATAATTATATATATATATATATATATTATATATTACTTGTAATTACTTTATATATCTCTAAAGTTGATATAAAATTTCTCAACATCCACATCAAAATAATTTATTTATGGTTGAGAGTGAGAGTGAATTATTTCTACCTTCTGTTGTTGATAAGGTGACAGTGGGATTGTTAATGTATTACACTAATTCTAATTAAAACTAGCACATCTATTATAAATTTAAATGTTTGGTAAATGGCTATAGCATCAATCCATGAAACTAACACTTACCCATTATAAATGTTAGCACTACCCCACATTAAAAAATTATAAAATAACACAATTAAAATAATTGAATTATAACTTTATTATTATTCATTAATTATATTTGAGTTTTTTTCCTACAGAAAGAAACTCATACTTTCATTCATATTGAAAAGAGAATACATTTTGTATATACACACATGAAGTGTGCATTCATCAAGAATCTACCCAAATCCTTGTGTGGCAAGAAAAAAAAATAAATGCTCTCTAAAATATGCTTACATTCTGAAACATAAAAGAAAAAATTAAAAACAAAAATACATTAGGGAATATCGAGTAATGTGGACATCACTTATCTTCCCCTTCATCCCCTTCTTTTCTAGACCTGTTCTCACACCTCAGAGGTGTCGCCCAAAGGAGCCATAACCAATACAACCACATTTTGCACTAGAGGGTGTTATTTATTTGAATCTAAACTTTGCGATACATGGGCACGTTTAATACCCCGTGATTCATCTTCCATCTGAGACATTAATGGTTGGATTACTATTTCCTTAAGTGCTACTATATCGGTCCCATATTGTTTAGGGTTTGCAAGGAAATTTTGTAGTGACATCTGCCTTCATCTTTGCTTAAATTCTCCATAGTTCCTTCATATTCTTCCTGAGAAATATGTGGGTCTATAAAATGCCATCCTCTTGCATTGCCTTTTTCTTTTTTGTGTTTTTCTTCATATGTAGACACGTGTTTTACAAATTGCCTGTTTGATTATAATTCTTACATTGAAATGTCATGTTTTCATGTCTATGAATTGGGCTTGTTGAAAATATTGGTGTTTTAAATTAAGGTGATCTGGTAAACCCTTGCTAATATTGATCGCCACACATATTCTAGCAAAGGTGAAAATACCTTTCTCTGTTCTTTTAGAGTCTCTTTTTTAAAAAAATTTGAGGATGCTTCTAATATCCTCTAGAAACTTATGGTGCCAAAAGGGGAGAGGAAGATTTATGAGTCTCACCCAAAATAGAATTTTGGAAACCACCATGTTGATTGGATCGAATTTGGGAAACCATGGAGTTATGAAGACCCCAACATTACCCCAGAACCAAGGCCCTTCAGTAAATTAAAAATAATAATGAAAGTGAATAATAAAAAAACAATGGATCATATGTAAATGCCACAACTTGTTATGCAAAAGGCAAACATCCATTGATTCAATGCTTTTGGTTTAGGCCAAAAGCCATTAAAACTGCATAAAATCAACCTAGATTCAATGGTAGAAAAAAGTGCATTAACCTTTGGAATATTTTCTTCCATGGCTGGAGAGATCTCGATTTATTCTACAATGTATGGGTCTAGTGTGTTTTGTATTTTTTCAACAACAGTAGAAGTTTTCCCTTTCACTATATCCTAAAAAGAATAGGTTGTTCCTTTTTCTATTCTAGGACCTAGAGCTCTGCCATAAAACCCCAAATTAAGTACAACAATTGAGTTCCTTTGTATTTTATAATCTTTGATCAAGTCAGTGTTTTGAGAAAAGGATGAATTTTCAGATCACCATGGAAAATAAGGCAAAGTGTACCCCCGTAGGAAGAGGTATTGTAGTATTTCAAACCAAAGCAAGAGAGCAGCTTAGAGAAACCAATGTGCTGCATGTGCCAGGATTGGGGATGAACTTAATCTCTTTATCTCAAAATCAAAACAAGGGCTATGACATTTTCTTCATTAAGGAGAAAGTATATGTCAAACACTTGAGTATCATAAGTAACAATGTGTATAGATTATAGCTAGAATCTCCAATGGTACTGATAGGAAACAATGGAGATAAATATTTGAATGAGCTATGGCACATGAGGAAGGGACACTTAAACTATGGGGCTTCGAGAATTCTTAGGAAAGTAGTATCAGGAGTTCCAAAGTTAAGTACCTAATGAGATGATGTATGCAGATGGTGCACTCTAGGCAAGTATGCCAAAGCAACGTTTTCCAAAACTAATAATAGAGATTAGAGTGTTCTAGGATTGATACACTCAGATATCTGTAGAAATTTGCCCACAAAAGCTCTTAATGGTGTCGAATACTTCATCACCTTCATTGATGACCATTCCAGGAAGACTTGGATCTACTTTCTGTAAACCAAGATGAGATTTTTGGTCGATTCAAATAGTTCAAGGCTCTAGTAGAGAATCTGAGAGGAAAGAAGATAAAAGTGTTGCACTCAGACAATGATGGAGAGTATGTTGACAAGGAATTCATCAAGTTTTGTGCCAGGGAAGGCATCATAAGAGAGCGGACAACTCCCTACAATCGGAGTAGAATGGAGCAGTAGAAAGGAAAAATAGGACTATTGTGGAAGCAACTAGGGCAATGCTATATGATTAGGATATTCCCAAATTCCTGTGGGAAGAAGCATGCAGCACCACAGTTTATGTCCAGAATAGAACTCCTCATAGGGCATTGGGAAAAATCACTCTGGAAAGGGTCTTCACCAGAAAGACACTTGAAGTTAGTCATTTCAGGATATTTGGGAGTTGGGCATATTGCCGTATACCCGAAGAAAAGAGAAAGAAATTAGATCAAATTGCTGAGAAAATATATCTTGCAGGATAAAGTGAGAATATTGAGGGATATAGAGTCTATCTTCCAGGGAGTAGGAAGGTAGTAGTTTGGCAGGATGTAAAGTTCATGGATGACAGGGCTTTTAGGAAATCCCAAGAAATGCCTTCCGAGGAGTAGTCAAAAGACGATCTGTTGGTCCAACCACTTCGATCAGCTGAAACTAGTACCAACAATTCTCCTAAAGGCAAAGCTTCAGAATAGCAGGAATCTCAAGAAGTGGAAGAACTAGTAGATGTACCCTCTACCAGTGGAAGAATGAGCAGGGAACTCCGACATATTCTATGGGATGCAGAGGACTTCATTACTGCACCCAAGAATGATAAAAGGGAGTGAAGGCAGCCAAAGAGATATCAGGCCTTAGTAGCTCAGGTTGGGGAACCCTTTAGTTTTCAGGAGGCTATTAAACATCAAGTATGGGTAGATGTTATGGTGGAGGAATACAGTTCTATAATGGTCAATGATGTCTGCGAAGTGGTACCTAGGCCTGAGGATAGGTCAATGGTAGGTTTGAGATGGATCTACAAAGTCAAATATGTTGTAGGCGATAGTGTGGAGAAATACAAAGCTAGGTTTGTGGCTAAGTAGTATGATCAGAAGGAAAGGATAGAATATGAAGAAAACATCACCCCAATAGCCAGATATACTTCTATTAGAATCATGATATCCCTTGCAACATAGATGGGGTGGGAGATTCACTAGATGGATGTCAAGACAACGTTCTTGAATGAGGTGATAGAAGAAGAAGTATACATTAAACAACCAGAGGGTTTTGAGACACATGAGAAGAAATATCATGTATGCAGATTAAATAAAGCCTTGTATGGGCTTAAACAAGAACCTAGAGCATGGTACACTCGAATTGATGGCTACTTGCAGAATATGGGGTTCGTCAAAAGTGACGTAGATCCTAATATTTACTATCTTGTCATAGAGAATGAACCTCTAATCCTGGTGTTATATGTGGGTGATCTTTTCTTGATAGGATCATCCAGACTCATTAAAGACTGCAAGAAGAACCTAGCCATAGGATTCGACATGAAGGGTTCGGGACAGATGCATTATTTCCTGGGGTTGGAAGTTTGGCAGCAGAAGGTGAGATCTTCCTTGGACAAGGGAGATATGCTACAAATATCTTGAAGAGATTCAAGATGTAGGACTGTAGACCTATGTCTTCTAAAATGATCAGCAACTGGAAGAATATTAATGCATTAGAAGATAAAGACCTTGATCCCACCTTGTACAGGTAGCTTATAGGGTCCCTGATGTATTTGGTCAATACTAGGCCAGACATGTTACGTTGTCAACACCCTCAATCAGTTCATGGTGGAACCCAAGAGGGTGCATTGGGTAGCAGGCAAACATGTTCTCAGGTATATACAAGGAACAATCAAGCATGGACTATTGTACACCCAAGGAAATGACATCATGCTGAGTGGGTTCGCTGACGTAGATTGGGTTGGAATTTCAGTAGATCGAAAAAGTACAATTGGGTACTATTTCAATACTAGATCAGGAATGACCTCCTGGTGTAGTAGAAAACGTAAATCTGTGGCTTTGAGATCAGTTGAAGTAGAATATATGGCACCTAGTAGAAATTCATGTGAAGCCATATGGCTTAGAAGATTTCTTGTGAATCTATTCAGGAGAAGGATGGAAGCGACCAGGATTTTGTGTGATAATCAGAGTTACATCAAGTTCTCTGATAATCCAATATTTCATGATTGGTTGAAACACATTGATATCAGGTGTCACTTTGTTAGAGACTGTGTCCAACGAGGGGTAGTAAAATTGAGGTACACTCCTACAGGAGAGCATGTGGCAACCATCCTCACCAAGGCTCTAGTAAGAACAAAATTTTTTTATTTCAGGGAGAATATGGGGATGGTGAAGAATCTATTTCAGTAGCAAAAATGAATAAGTATCAAGAGTTGTAGTGCAGAAGTTAGCAATGGTAGTGGAAGTTTCATGGGAAGCAATACATGAAGAAGCAGTGCAGCGGATGGGCGCAACAGGCCAAGCATCAACACAGAGCACCGATGCAGAGGATCAATGTGATGCTTCTATTGTAAAGCACTACTAGAGCACATTCCCTGCTAAGAGGGAGTGTTGATTTTGTGTAGCATAGGATGTGCTCTAGCCTTGAAATTTACTGTTGAGGCTAAGGAACATGAGATCTCCACGACCCAGAAATCGTTTGGAGAAATTCCACCCGGATGAGGAGTTATTAAAATAATTAATATTTTTAATGGGTTGCTAAGTCTAAACTTAGGAAAATAAAAATATTAATGGGTATTAATAAAGTTAAGGGTGAGAAACTTCTAAGAGATGAGGATCAAGTCTATTTTCATCTTAGCTATTGATTCATCAATAAGAAAAGTATCAGAGAAGACTCGAGGATCATTTGGATACAGACCAATAGATACTTAGTATCCCAAGGAAAATCGATTCTCAAAGAGAAGGAAATCGATGTCAGAGGGAGAGTAGAAGGGTGGAGGAAGAGGAGGGCATAGACAACAGTCAATGACTAAGGACAATGTGACGTAGGGGCATTGAGAGACAATGCAGAGGAAGGCACAACCCTCATGCAGGCTTATGCAGAGGGACTCAAAACAATGCAGAGTGATGCGGAAGTCACACAGAAGTGGGAGAAGGGTCTCTAGGGTGTCATAAAGTTTCTAGGGGAATGTCTCAGGTGTTTTCTCTCAGTTTCTCTATAAAATAATTCCCTGTAAAGCAATTGTTGTTGAAGATTAATAAAACCCTCATCTGTTGCACTGGTTTTGCCACATTTGGTTTTTCAAGGACAATTGTCCAAAAACAACTATGTTGATGTGATTGGTACTTGTGCATGCATATATATTTTCTCTGTGTAATTGTGTGATAAATGAAATAGAATTTATTCTAATGTTTACTGAAGGGATACCGTAAATAACTTATTATGAAGTATAAGTAGTTGAAATAAATAAGTTGTTGCAGTAGAATTTCAAGTTAGAAATTTTCAAATATATCGGTATAGATAATATATATATATATTATTATAGATAGAAAGATATATCCACCACACACACACACACACATATATATATATATATCACAATAAGGAGATACTATAAATCCAAGCCATTCAAAAATAGATCCATGTTAAGAAGGATTCAACATAGATCCATGTTAAGATTATGCAAATCAAGTCTTATTTCTTAAAATTGTAAATATCAAACTCGAAATATAGGATATTGCAAAATGTAACACAATTCAACCCCATAAAACAACGCAAGTAATATCAAACCCAAAAATTGTTAATGCTAGACCCTGAGACATATGCATCTTATTTACTATCCAAATAATTTGTTTGTGATAAACATTACCCATCTTCAAGGATACAAGCACATATCCATCTTATCATAGGATTTATCTATCTTGATTCTTAATCTCAGTTTTATCTTTCTCGGTGCTTGACCTTCAACCAGTTCATGCAGAGACAAATGGATATCAAAATCTTTGAAGGTAACATTCTCAATGTTTCTCTATCTTAATTATTAACCTTGAATCATTAACATAGGCACACAATAGGTATCAATTTCCTAAAACTAATATTTTTTATATTTTTTCTATGCTAAAACATGAAAAAAAAACATTTTTGGTAGGGAGCATACAAATTGCTAGATTTGCTAGGACAGGGGGAAATCCACAAATGTAGTGCCCGATGACTAACATAATAGGGTAGGATAAAATTGTTTGTGGCGTAATTATATTCCCTGCCCAAACCTTCCCTTCTAAGCCTTTGTGCATGTTAGTGCAGATAATAACATGAATAATTCTCTGACCCAACCCACCCTTCCATGCCTCCATGTGCATGTGAGTGCGAATAATAACATAATTAGGCCTATTTATATTAATTCTTGACTCTGAATATGTTAACCAAGACACATATATGAGTATCAAATTCTTGAAGGTAACATGGAAAAACTATGCCCTAGGAGGAACCTGATAAAGAGCATAAAAATTGTTGCTACAAGGAATTTGATAGGCCTATGGGGGTGTATAAAGGTAGTCTATCCATAGAGGGAGTGGAATCCCTACTAACATAATAGGATTAGTTTTGGTGCAATTTTGTTTCAAGGTTCAACCTAGCCTTCTGCTCCAAGGCTTTATGTGCATGTATCTCTAAAAAAATGTATAATCACCATGGATACACCTATCTGTCTTGACTCTTAACCTTGAATTTGTCAGCATAGACACAAAGATGAGTATAAAACTCTTGAAGCTAACAATATCAACTTTTTTTCAATGTTAAAACACCATAACAATCTCTTGAAGATAAAAATATCTCCTTAAGGTCTTATAACATTCCAACAAATTTCCTGAAAAGCTAGTGGCCTTTGTTGCAAATGTATACTTCATTGAGTGCTTATTATACCTTATAATTAACACTAGGCACCATTCCAAGCCAACAACTCTATTGTATGCCAACATAGTTTGTTGAAGAGCCTATGGGTCCTGTTAGTGTTGATCAGTCTTTCAACTTTACTATGCAATATATTTTGCAAGTTGAGGGCTCCATTATGGACCTAATTTTTATGTTTTTGGCATTTTGATGTCCCTAAGGGCCAAAAAACTCTATTACAGAATTCTTATTTTTGCTGCAACTGCCTCATCTCTAAGGACCAGCAAATAAGCTTTCAAGTTTCAAAGCTTGTTTTACAGTTGCATCTATGTTGCGTATGTGCTAGTTGATCCATAAAAGAATATGTAGAGTAGTAAAATTGCCTCATCTCTAATACAAATGGGATGAGCATCTAATCCAAATGATGTGTTAGGATCATGTAGAAAGCAAAATTTTTTGACCTTTACAATTGAAACTTGAAACTAGGATGAGTTTCATTAACCAAAAATCTTCTTAACTATCAATGCAACCTAGGAATTTGGTGATAGGTAGCAAAGGTAATCTCTTTCAGAGATGAGGAAATTGCATATTTATTGACATCACAAGTTGTCATCAATTTTTGACTAAATTACTAATTTTCATTCGTAAAATTAAGAAAGCTATTATTTTTTCAAATGGTGTAGTGTTTGGTGCCAACTATGTAGGAATTCTCCTATAGATTAAATTGATAATGCAATGTAACTAAAGAAATATACTTAATCTACTTCTAGAATCAAACTTATGGAAGCTTAATCAATTTTCCGCGAGATCAAATAGAACACATATAGCAGATGAAGAAGAAATCAATCACACATGAACACAGAAGAATACTCTAGGGAAAGCCTCAGCTAAAAACCCCAATCTCTGTATTATCAGACGAGTGGAAATATCTTAGGATTACACAAAGCTTTAGCTCACACGCTATCCAGCTCTTAGTACAATCCCTCACTACTGCTCATAGACAAAATCGACAACATATGTTCTGGCCTTCAGTCCTCCAAGCCTCCTATTTCCTTGCGTAGTTTATCATGGGTCCTCAAGCTACTACTTGTGTATAATAATTCCTTACACACTTCTCAGACCTCTAAAATAACTACACAATCCTCAAGGAATGAATTTCTTCTACATGCAAGAGATATCCTCATGGGAATATTCCTGCAACTAATAGTACACTGTCCCATCCTTTGGTCTCAACAGGGTCTGACATACATGAGTTATTTATGAGATAATATTCAGTTATCTGAAGTACATTAGTTGCATGCATGCATGCATTGAGTAACTGAACTCACAGTCAGTTCCACAAACTGTTGGAACTAATCTAACTCGACTTAACTCAGTTAACTGAGGTAACTAATTACAACTCAAAATACAACTCATCTTGATCTCCTTAATTAAGGGATAACTTCCTCAATCAAAGGGATAATTGTTGCATGTCTTCACATAGAATTCATGTTTGATTTTATCCAACTAATTAACTCAAGATGAATTAATTAATTATTTTACAAACAAAAGCTGAGATTAATTTCGAATTTTGATTCTCAATTTCAATTTAGGAAATAATTATAATTGGAATGTATCCCGAAATGCTATCTATAGCAATGATATTTTTAGTATTTCTTGTTGCTATTTTCAACACTCCCTCTCAACAAGAAAGGGATTATTTGCCACCCCGATCTTGTCTCCATGGAATTTGAACTTGCATTTTGACAATGCCTTAGTCAAAATGTCTACATCTTGCTCCTTGGTCAAAACATACTGCAACAACATGATCCTTTTCACCACATAGTCTCAAAGATGATGATATTGGATATCGATGTGCTTTGACCTATCATGAAATAATGGATTCTTAGAGAGTTTGATACAACTATGATTATCGCAATAGATCATAGTTGGATCCATCCTCTAATCAAACAACCCAACTATAATTTTCCGCATCCAAATGGACTCACATGCTCCCTGGCTTGTAGCCATGTATTTAGCCTTTGTTGAGCTAAGTGTAACCGACCTCTGTTTCCTACCGTACCAAGAAACTATAGTTGAACCAAGGTTGAAAATTCCTCGTGAATTTCTCTTTCGATCTGATGGAATCCCTACCCAATCTGCATCTGTGAAGCCCTGAAGCTTCACTCGCTCTATCTGTTTGTACCATAGTCCATACTGAGATGTGCCTCTGAGGTATCTCAACACATGCTTAGCTACCTTCCAAAATAGCTTGGTAGGCTTTTTTTATAGCTTGACTCAGTTGGTTCAGCGCAAAGCAAAAATCTGGTCATGTGTTCACTAAATACATCAATGAACCCACAAGTTGTTGATACACAGTAGCAGTTACTACCTCACCTGAATTAGCATCCTCCTTCCTCCATTACCTGCTAGAGGAGTCTGCATGGGCTTGTACATCTCCATGTGGAATCTCCTGAGTATCTCATTGGCATACTTGCCTTGAGACATAAACACTTCCCCATCCTTCTGCCATACTTCCATGCCTAGAAAGTAGTGCATGAGACCCATGTCTTTCATCTCAAACTCTCTTGCAAGGTCCTCCTTGTAAGACATGATCAACTGATAATCACCTATCAATATCAGATCATTAACATAAAGAACAATCATCAACTACTTACCTTCAACCAAGATGTGGTACAAGTTCGCATCTGGTTCACTCTTTCTGAAGCCCAACCCAATGAAGTAGTTGTCGATCCTAGTGTACCAAGCACGAGGTGCTTTCTTCAGCCTGTACAAAGCTCTCTTTAGTCGGCACACATGCGACTCACAATCGAAGGTCTCAAACCCTTCTGGTTGCTCTGTGTACACCTCTTCCTCAATATTGCCATTAAGCAATGTAGTCTTCACATCCATCTGATGGATCTTCCAACCCATTTGTGCCGATAGTGCCAACATCGATATGATAGATGAGTACCTTCCTACAGGAGTAAAAGTCTCATCATAGTTGATCCCCTCGAACTGTGAAAACCGACGGCCAACAAACCTTGCCTTATGTTTCTCCACACTACCATCAGCATCATGCTTTACCTTGTAAAGCCACTCACAACTGACTTGTTCTCTGGTCTTGGAACAACATCCCAAACATTATTCCGAACTATGGAGTCATACTCCTCCACCATAACATCACCCTAACCAGCTGCTGCACTGCTTCCTCAAAGGAAGATGGTTCAGTCTCTACACATTCCCCAACAAGGGCCATGTAACCAGTGTACTACTCAGATGACCTCCTCTATCTATGCTGAGAAGATGGCTCACCCACATTCTCTCTCACATCCATCAACAATATGTCAACTTCCCTTGTGAATTTCCACCCCTCTCTAGAAGAATCAACATGAGTAGATGTCTCCATTCCTAGAACCTTTGCATGTGGCTTCTCAAAATTAGTCTGAAGCTCCTCCTTTGCATGCAACTTGAGCTCCCTCTCAAGGGAAGCTCACATGGCCTTCTACTCATCAAAATTTAGATCTCTATGAACCACTCTCCTCTAACTGGTAGGCAAGAACACCCAATAGTTGTGGGGTGTATTAGTGTACCCCACAAGTATCCCCAACTCAGCTGTTGGCTCAAGTTTCTTCCAGGCATCTTTGGTCACATGGAAAAATAATGATAAGCCAAAGATCCTGAAGTGACTCACATCTGGTCTCTTCCCAGAGAAGGCTTCCTCTAGTGTCTTCATCCCAAGTATGGGATGTCGGCTTCTATTCTGCAATTATACCATTATATTGCATGCCTCAGCCACAAACAAAGTGGTAGGCCTTGGTCATGCAGCACCACCCGACATGCTCCCACAATCATTTTGTTCTTCCTCTCGGCTACCCCATTCTACTGTCGGTTATAGGGTGCTATCAAATCGCCTTTAATTCCTTCTGTTGCACAGAAATCCTTAAACTCTTGAGAGACATACTCTCTACCATTGTCACTTCTCAAGGCCATTATTTTCTTCCCCGATTCCTTCTCAACCAAAGCTTTGAACTCACAAAACTTAGAGAAGGTCTAATCCTTCTTTTGTAGGAAATAAATCCAGCACTTACGAGAAAAATCATCAATTAGGATAACATAGTACCTTTGTTTCACGGTGGATGTAGTCAAGAATGGTCCACACACATCTGTATGAACTCAATGGAAGATCACCTCAGCTCGACAGTCTCGATCACGAAAGGAAGATTTCTGCATACTTACCCAAGGTACAACCTTTGTATGTATCTACTTTCTCAAGTTTACCTTTGGGAAGTTCGAGAAAGATTTGCTGCATGATATTCAAGGCCCATTGATGCAAGTGGCCCAACCTTCTATGCCATAACTCGCCAATATCTTGGCTTCACACCAACACTTCTTTGGAGCTCAATGAAGCACAGTCATCTACCTCCAGCTTGTAAAGATTCTTCACTTGAATCCCAATCCTCTTGGTCTGACCCATGGCGATGTGTCTCGGGAATGCCTTTCCATTATTGAAGACTACATCATAGCCTTTGTCTTCCAACATTGCAACGTATACCAGGTTATTCTTGAGTCCACGCACATACTTTACATCAATCAAGGTGAGAGGAGCTCCATGATCCCTTTGAAACACAACCGTACCTTCACCTAAAACATGGTAATTCCATCATTTCCCATCTCTATGTGCATCTAGAGGTCCTTCTCGAATAAACTCTTGTCGCCGGTCATGTGGAATGTGGCTCCACTGTCCGAGTACTAAACACAACCCACCATCGATGAAACCATGCATGAAATGAGGGTAAAATACAATTCAAACTGTGAGGCCAGTGCCTCACCATCTGATCCTTTCGAGGATCCCTTCTTGGATTTCTTCTGTGGACAATTTGTTGCATAATGTCCCACCTCATGACAATTAAAGCATCACACTTTAGATTTGTCAATCTTCTTCCCACTATGGGAAGAACTCAATTTGGAATGGGAAGCCTTCCCTTTCCCTTTCCTCACCTTACTTATGAAGGCTAGATTTTCTTCATCATCCTTGGATGAACTATCTTTGGTGCTCCTCCTGATCTCCTCCTGCATCAGATCTCACCATAGTCATTCCCAATTTGGTAGTTTCTCTCTTCCATTCACTGAGTCCTGGTAAGTATGCTAGCTCTTAGGAAGACCAAGGATAGAAAGACTCACCACATCATCATCGGTTGTCATGATTCTTATACTTCGAAGATCATCTCTACAAGTGGTGAGCTTGTTTAGATATTTAGAGATCATGTCGCCCTTTTCACACTTGATTTTCTGAAGCTCGTCCTTCAGCACCAACTTCCTCTCGTCATTGTTGTTCTGATATAGATCCTTAAATGTCTTCCACGTTGAAAATGGAGTCTCCTTCCCATGGAGAATTGAGACAATATGGTCTCGAACTCTCTCCAGAAGAATCCTCCTCGCTCTCACCACACATTTCTTTCATTCTGCCAATTCTTGGGCATTAGCTGCTACTAGTTTGGGGACTTCTTGGTCAATGAAGTCCTTCAAATCGTTGTCCTCTAATACCTCTTCCATGCGATCCTTCCGAGATATGTAATTCAAGCTACCATCCAAGGCATACTCGAGTCCCAAGCCATTGAACACCATTGGTGAACTTTGATATGTGATAAGAAATTGACTTTGCACCTACAATCAAGAACTTCTAAACTTCGAACTTCTCCCTTATTTTTATGTTGTTCTCCACTTTGATCACCTTTTCTCTGATACCATGTAGAAATTATCCTGTAGATTAAACTGATAATGCAATGTAACTAAAGCAATAAACTTAATCTACTTCTACAATCAAACTTGCAGAAGTTTAATCGATTTTGAGCAAGATCCAATAGAACACGTATAATAGATGAAGAAGAAATCAATCACACATGAACAAAAAAGAATACTTTGGGGAAAGCCTCAACTAAAAACCCCAACCTCTTTATTATCATACAAGTGGAAATATCTCAGGATTACACAAAGCTTTAGCTCACAAACTATCCAGCTCTTAGTACAATCCATCACTAGTGATCATAGATAGAATATACAAGAAATATGTCTGCCTTTAGTCCTCCAAGCCTCCTATTTCTTTATGCAGTTTCTCCTGGGTCCTCATGTTGTCATCTGTGTGTAATAATTCCTCACACACTACTTAGACCTTTGAAATAATTGCGCAATCCTCAAGGAATGAATTCCTTCTGCATGCAAGAGATATCCTCATGGGAATATTCTTGCAATTGATAGTAAATTGTCCCATCCTTGGATCTCAACTGAGTCTCTATCTGAACTGACATGTATGAGTTATTTATGAGAGAATATTCAGTTATCTAAAGTACACTAGTTGCATGCATGCATGCATGCATTGACTAACTGAACTCACAATCAGTTCCACAAACTGTTGGAACTAATCTAATTGGACTTAACTCAGTTAACTGAGCTAACTAATTACAACGAAAAGTACAACTCATTATGATCTCCTTAATTAAGGGATAACTTCCTCAATCGAAGGGATAACTGTTGCATGTCTTCACATAGACTTCATGCTTGATTTTCTCCAACTAATCAACTCAAGATGAATTAATTAATTATTTTACAAATAGTTGCTGAGATCAAATTCAAATATTAATTCTCAATTTTAATTTAGGGACTAATTAAAATTGGAATGTATCCTGAAATGCTATCTATAGCAATGCTATTTTTAGTATTTCTTGTTGCTATTTTCAACAAACTTTGTTACTTTTTTCTATTATGTTTCTAACTAGTAGTTATGTGTAGGTTACATTAGAGAATAGTGTTCCATTGATTTCCAGAGTATATGCCTTTACGTTGGAGAATAGTGGGCCATTGATTGGTATATTATATGTCTTGCAAGTATAGAAGTAGTTGTACATGGTAAAAAAATATAGTTCATGAATAAAATTTTATAAAGTATCCATGTTGGTATAGCAAGTGGGCTATAAATCGTTCATTTATAAATCAACAAGGTGAAGCATAGTCGATAGGTTAGTCTATTCTCCTTTTCTAGATTGTCATTCATATATGTTCTACTATGAAATTGTAAAAATGTGTTTGGAACTAATTCATATTTCTAGTTCATATTTACTTTGAAGTTGAAGTGGAGGTTAAATCCCCTCCACATATAGATTATATGTTTAATATATATATTTTTATTTTAATTACTTTAATTGGATAGCATTGTCTTGGGCTAGCCCAAAACTAATTTATTTTTTCACATTTCATAGTTTTGTACCATAGTCAATTTCATTCTACAACTATCTTTAATAATCTTAATAAATTGTTGTTTTTCCATGTTTATATAGCAACAAATTGTGCTAGTACCCACTCAATGAGAAACTAGAATTTACAAAAAGCAAATAAATGCTTTAGAGAGGAAAAAAAAATTCCTTTTACAAAAGGGTACAATGAATATTACAAAAAAAAGAAGTAGGAGGATCACTCTCAAAGAAATTTCTTATTCATTGATAGAATTTAGGTACATGTGAGAATATATATGAAGTTGGGTACTACATGATGGATTGTTTCAAAATTTTCTATGTATTCAACCTTGGCATATTATGCTAGAATTTTATAATAATACAATTTTATTAGGGATATTTTTTAGCTAATGATAAGGCAATAATAGAGACATGAGTGTTACTGGAAATTATTTTGGAATTATAATTCATTTTAAAATAATATATATTATATATATATATATGAAATTAATTAAAATTAAAAATGATTATTATTATTACAATTGAATATACCAATGGTGACTGCTACTAGTCGGTTGTAGGTATCTCTTGGAGTGCATCTAGCAGCATGAGGATGAGTGCCAGAGTCAGTATGGAGGAAGACATTGTGGATTACTCTTTTGGCCCTTGTGATGAGATGCCTATCTCACAAGAATCACCATGTCATACACAAGGCGTAGACCTACTCTTGCCATTTTGTTCCCGAGATGTTAGGCTTTTTTCTTCGCTTGTTAATCTAGGTGGATAATTCCAAGTTCCAGTTTCTCTTGGTCATACACTGACGAGTATTGAGTATGATTTGTGGCATTATTCGGGATTTTCTACTTCAATGGAGAATGTATGGCCTTGCAAAAAGGAGCTTGTGGTTGATGCGACTAAGACTTCACTCGAAGCATTGAGTTTTGCTAAAAATTGCTTATGCCCTAATAGCCCCATCGGTCACCCAATAATTGAAGGGAATCTCTCTGATCTAACTAGTGTTCTACAGTTTTCATCTTCTAGAGTTAGTGTGGTTTTTAGGCATATGGTGTCTCTCAGGAATATTTGAAAGCCTCTCTATTCTAGGTTTTCTTCAAGTGTGGAGGTGCCCCGCCCTAGTCTAGGGTTTTCACAAAATGTGAGAGTATAAGAGAGTTTATTGTTTGGTGGGGCTTCTAAGCAGGTGGGGTGTGACTAGACTAGGGTTTCGATGGGTATATCAACCTCTCCAATAGGCATACCCTCCATTGGTATCGATGTTGATACAACCACTCAGAAAAAAGGGAAGAAGACAAAGGTACCATGGTGAAGGAACATGATAGGGTTTTGATATTGGGTGATGGTCTTCAGTTTGATGAAGTCATGGACACTGCAGATAGGGTGCTTATTAGTTGGGTATGTGCCTGGAGTTACACAACTTCTCGTTTACGGAAATGGGCTCAAGAACTTTAGAGTCAGGTGATGGATATTATGCCTAAAATTTCCAACATGTCTAGGGGTGGTTTTCCTTCAAATTTTGCAATGTCGAACAAGCAAGTTGGGCCCTTTCCAAGTATTGGAATATTGAGATGGCCCACATATATTTTAAGCCATAGACTCCATTTTTCGACCCTACATGGGGGAAAATGGGGGATGGACCAATTTGGGTCAGGTTGTCGAGGCTGTCATTACATCTATGGTTAGAAGATATATTTTGGTGCATTGCTGACGATTTGGGGTGTTTCCTGGATTATGGTCATGGATATATAGAGACTAGAAAAAGAGAATATGATAAAATATTGGTTCATTTAGACATGAGAAAGGGCGTTTTCTCTAGCTTGGCATTTCATTTCAAGGGGATTTTGTATCTATAAAAAGTAGACTATGAAGGTGTTCCATTCCACTATCACAGATGTCACGAGATCAACCATGTATATAAATATTGTCCCCTCCTACAGAATATCACTAAGGAAGTCGGTGCTAGGATGAAAAATCATCGGGAGGGATTAGGGTCTGATGGACAAACCAAGACTTCTCCTATGTACAAGCAGGGTCCTCCGATGCACAAGGTGTCTGAAAAGCATACTATTGCAGACTATAGGGTGTTCCATGGTTCCAAAAATAGCTCGGGGGCACGACATGGAATAAATGTGACCTACCTACCACTGGATACTTCTCCTTCCACTCTCACTCACCATACTCTCTCTTTTGTTTGTCTTCCTTACTATGCATCATCTATCATGGGGTCTACTTTTTTTTCTCCCATGATGGGGTTCGTTTCATATCATATTGAGAATGCACCTATTTTTTTCCTGATGCCCATTTGTTCCTTCCCTCCTTCCAATGAGGAATCCTTTGAGTACAAATGGCGATCTCGATACAATATGCATTCGTTATTCTGTCCCTCCTATAGTTATGCCTGTCTATAGGACCCTGTTCCTAATTTAGGTGCTATCTTGCACTGTAAGCTACGTAACATACATAGCGATCGACAATCTCATATCTCCAAAGCCATTCATAAGGCCAGCCAGGACATTGCTGCTAGGCATCAAATATCCTTAGATGGGTACTTAGAGTGAAGCATATCCCAATCATAGGTTCCTAATGAAGTGGATCTCTTTCAATTGTCGTGGGTTAGCTATAATCCCAAAAAATCATTGAAGAGATCGATTTCATCTGACAATTTGGAAATTGTTTTCTTACAAGAAGAAATCCTTGGTCAGAGTACACATATTGTTGACTTGTTTGAGGATATGTTTAATGAATGTGCCTTTTTTTCCATTGATGCTCATGGGAATTCTAGAGGTTTGGTCCTTGGGGTCAAACATAAATCCATCAACCTACCTTTTTCCTAGGGTGGGGAAGGTTTTATTACTTCAGATATTTTTTTGAAGCATTGGGGATGGAGCTCAGGATCATCAATATTTATGGACCATGTACTGGTAGAGTTGAGTTATCGAATAATTTGATGGAGAATTATTTTATGAAAGTGGATAACTTGATCCTAGGAAGGGCCCTCAAATTTTCCATAGGAATTTCAGAGATTTTGGGAGAACATGCCCATGTGGACTCAAACCCTGTCCGATTTCTTCTCTAAGATGATTGAGAAATATAATTTGGTTGATATTGACATGACCAAAATTCTTCCCAGATGGAGGAATTAAAGAACTAGAGAGTCTATGATTGCTCGTAGAATCGATCCTTTTTTAGGTTAAGGATGCTATGACACAATCCATTCCCTTATTTAGAATCACCATCCCATCTACCTGAAAATATCTGGAAACATTAGCAAGACCATGGCCTCCTTTAAGCTTAACATGATACCACTTAAGGAGGAGGAATTCCAAACCTTGGTTTGGGATACATGGCAACCATGCATTATTGGGGATGATATTTCTGTAGCGAGACAATTTGTAGATAACCTTCATATTCTTAATAGACTGACTATCAAGTGAGCTAAGTGTAAGAAGAAGGACAAGGAGACCCTGGATCATATTGAATCTAAATTGGAGCTCTTAGAATGACCTGTTGGTGGGGGATATGATTATGTTGATGCAACACTGAGTGGTATTTAGTTGGAAGTTGAGAAAAGAAAATTTTTAAAAGACAGAGAGGGAACATGGAGACTTAGGAGCAGAACAATTTTGTTACAGTCGTGCAATATTTAAAATTGATGCCCGTTTGCACGTTTTTGTCCATTTTAGGCGTCAAATACAAGTGATTTTAAAATATCCACGTCATTGCTGACTGGTAAATAATTGAGAAAAGTGTCATAATGACGTCCACTCACAAAAAAACACAAGTTTCAAAATATATATATATTACATATTTATGATTTTGGGAAGGGATATGAAGTATAGGGAAAGAAGTTGAGTGATATTTAAAATTAAAATATTTAAGATGGTACTTGATTTTAAGTCACGTATTAATTAAATTTGACGTTTTCTACTTGAATATTTGAATTAATTTAAAGATCCACGAAAATTTATTGAGTTTTAATCAAATTACTTAAAAGTCATGAAAACCTAAAGGTATTGCTTAAAAATCATGATCATAGTGCCATGCCATGCCTTCACTTACCGCGCACACAGATATTTTCTTCTTTTAAAATTTTTGAAATTAAATAGATGCTGCTCCACTCTCGGCGCCAACCCAACTTCTGCCATCTATTAACCGTACCTGCTACCAGGCTACATTGGATTAATATAAAATATTTGGCTTATGCTTCAGTCTAGTTATGATCAGATCGATATAAGTTGTGCAAGCCATAAATGTTAGAATAATTAGAATACAAACGTTTTTAAATTTTAATCCAATATAACACATTTTTATTAAAATTTTAATATTAAATTTTATTTTTAAATAAAAATTTAGAATTGAAATAATTTTAATTATAACTATTTACTAAATAGAATATGATAAAATTATTTTCAAATTATTTTTCACATCAAATTTGTCAGGTTAGTTTAGCGTGATGTTAACAAGTTACAACCAATTAATCCTATATCTTTCCATGCTTGATTCCTATATTTTTTCCATGGTTGATTGATAAGTGTCAGGCGTGTGTAAAACTAAGTTTGTAATGAATTGACACCGCACTGCACCATCAAACTTAAATAAGCATTGAATCAAATTTTCTCATCATACTATTACCACTATAATCCCACCTACATAGGCTAATTTTAGCATCCTTTGTACTTTTTGACAACATTGAATTTGCTTCAAATACATGGTTTGAGGCATCCTAACTTATAACTAGACCTTCACCACCAATTTGGAGGAACAATATGAAATTAGGAATGGCAATAGAATCTGCAATAATGCAATCGTATCCAGCAAATTGGAATCTGGAACCATTGCCTTATTTGCATGGACATGCGGATTATCAACTTTCATCTATTTATGTGACATATAGATTTAGTACCTGCAACTTGCAACCGCATTTGGTAAATTACACCAGCCTGGCAGTGTAACTACCTTTAGCATCATCCATGTTGATGTAACACCAACATTTGAAAATTCAACAACTCTTGAGCCTTGATCAATATTTGGTATTTAGTGTGGTTTGCTGGAATTTGTTGGAGCTTGAGGACCGAAATTAAATAGTGCTGGAAATTTGCTGGATCTTGAGGTCTGAATAGTGCTATAAAATCGTTGGAGCTTGACATCCAAATAATGTTGGAGGTTGAGTTCCCTATTCGAGGAGAGTCAAATCCAGATCTCACTGCTAATCTGAATAAATGCATTACAATCCAATCTTGTTAGTATTTCTTCTTGTCATGAAATTTTAATGTGCGTGTGTTTTCAAGAGTTTTCAGAATCTTGAAATTTTGCTATATTTCCCATGGGCATATATTTCTATTAATATATTCATATGGACATCATAATGCTACGATTTCTCACATTGTTTCATGTCTAGAGTTTTCCTTCAATTCTCTTTGTTTTTCATAGCTACAATTACGTGGTAACAGTATTACGTGGTAACTGTAATGTAATAGCTAGTGATATTTCTTTTAAGGGTGGTTCACGAGTATTGGGTGGTTGACATTTCAATTGGCCTAATATTCAACAAAAAAAATTTGGTCAACTAAGCTAATATTCTTTGGGAATGTAATAATAAAATATATTTTCATAGTTTGTAGATTTTTTTTATAAATCCATTGATTTTAAATTACATTTAAACAAATTTATAATTCCAGGAAAATAGTGTTTTTTTACTGATTTTTAATTCCTGCTATTGATATGCCATTCAAACTAATTATGATAAGACTCAGTTTAACAACCTCAAGAAATACAATTATTTTATAGCATATTAAAACTTCCTCAAAATTGTAATTTTGATATTGGTTCATTTTTTATGTTTAATGGAAGGAAAACTATATAATATGGACTAATTTTTTTTAGATGGACTAAACATTTTTGAGAGATAAAAAAATGGAATATAGTGTTAAGGGAGAGTGAGTGAATTTTTTTGTTTATAAGTTTTTAATAGAATATAAATTTATGATAATTTGTTTTAACATAATTATTTATATCAGATTAGTATTAGAAAAAATAAAATAAAAATAGTATGGTAATTTATCAAAAATTAGATAAAGCACTAAACATAATTTTGATACATTTCTAAAATAAAATTGGATAAATTTTTATTAATAAGTAAAAGTAAATGTTAAAATTCTTGCGAAAGGCAGTTTAAAACTAAATCCATCACTAAAAGATTCCATGATGGATAGGGGGACCTATCAAATTTAACCCCTACCCAGTACCTGTCAAAACTTTCCATGACAAGCTTTGATAATAATTAAACTAGCAATTTCCTCAAAAGATGCAAAGAGAGGCCGATAGAAATGTTAAATTGAAAGAATTGTATTTTGGTTCAAAATAATAAATATTATGATAATTCAATCATTCAAACTAAACTTAGTCAATAAATTGCCCAAAATAAAATAAATCCTTAATCAAAATTATACAAATTATTATTCTTCGTTTCTACCATTCCGTTACAGCTCTACCACATATATAAAGATACAAGGGGTAAAGTATTGAAACTGCACAGTATTATCACCACTCTAACCGACTTAGTTATCATCTTGAAGTTTGGTCCCTCAACGCTTCGGAAAATGAGGCACAGATGGGTAGTGTCATGCCCCCAATCTCTTTTTTTTATTAATTGGGCGGGTGCGGCACCACCGTGCACATTATTTGTTCAATAATCGTGCATATGGACTACGCCTTTCACATAACCGTACTTAGTTTATTATTATGAACCAAGTAAAATCCTTTATCTTTACACTTAAAACATTCATGAACCGATATACAAATAAACCGAGAACATAACATTTGCACATAAATGTAAAGGGAGGGGCAACTCCCGGTAAAGTCTGCCCACAATATATTATATCAGATTTTTCTTCAATAATACAACACAAGTGTGCCTCGTGTAAACCCAAGGCCAACACTTAGAATAATTCACAACAAGGCATAAGACAGCCTTATACATACACCTTTATGCACCTTGCCCAAGAGTGGGCCTCCACACGCTCATACAATCCTGCATATACCGTGTACAAAAACCTTCCCCAACCGTGCCACCTTCTACATAATCCAATCATAAGATATGCGAAGATCCCTCACTCCTTATGCGCATAAAGAATGTGCACATCCTCATGAGCTCGCATTTTCCTTTGTCCTTAGGCGAAGGAGACTTGAGCGAAAGTCCATGGATGAAATGAGCCTCATGCTCCCTTAATTATACTCTCCTTTCATGTGTTAAAGGGGGGGTGCATAACTCATGGCTGACCCCACCTTATTCCACACAAGCCAACGTATATTTTTATATATATTATATTTTATTACATTTCACCCATGCATACTCACATATGCGTACATATAACATGTATGTTACATTTTCTTTATTTTAATTAATCCATGCATATTTAAATATGCGTACAAGCCATCATAATATGTGTTTTCATATGTATTTCGTCCATTTGGAGACGGGTGTCCAGCCTTAAGGCCGACCCCCATATCCTCCATTCTACGCCCAATACATATGTCGGTCCAGCCATTTTGTTACATCGCATATAACTATGGCAGCACACTTAGTTTTATTCCCAAGTGTTGTCATTAACGTCGCACGGTTTGCTGTAACGTCGCATTTGCTGCGCCTGTCCTCCACATAACCGTCGCATGGTTCGTTGCATGGTCGGGTCACCCACCCGGGTCGCCCGCCCATCGTGCACAGGTCGCCCGCCGGGCGCCCGCCCACCGTTCCGCTGTAACGTCGCACCCAGCTCGTCATTTCGTCGCATGCTGCCCGCCACTGTTTGATGTTCGTCGCATCTGCCCATCCGTCGTTCGAAGTTCGTCGCACGCTGTCGTCCATCGTTCCGCCGTCCGTCGTATGCCGCCGCCCATCGTGTAGCAAGGCGCGCGCCCATCGTGCACGGGTCGCCCGCCGGGGCACCCGCCCATCATGCACGGGTCGCTCGCCCGGGTCGCCTGTTCACCATGTCCACCCATCGCCGGGTCCGCCCATCGTCGGGTCTGCCCATTGTTGGGTCCGCCGAAGTGTCGGAGTTTTGCCCACCCGCTTGTCGCACTGCCCGTCGTTGTGTCAAAACATGCCCGTTGTCGTGCCAAGGAGCGCCTGTCGTCGTGCACGGGGCGCCCGCCCATCGTGCATGCCTGCCCGAGACTCGAGGGCGTTACATTCTCCTCCACCTGAAATCGTTGTCGTCCTCGACAACATACCATCTCGGTAGCTCTCTACCAAGATCATCATCAACAGGAAGTCATCTCAATCACCATATGTCGTCCTCATGTGAACTGTTGCCCTGATACTCCAACATGATGCCAACATATCTCTGCACACTGCTAGCTCCCATGTCTGAACTAGTTGGGTATCTAATCCAACCATCACACCCAAACCATGAGAATGCACGTCCTCATGCCACCATCAGTCGTTCCCCAAAGCATCCATGTCACATCCTGAACTCGATCAAGACTCTATCCTCATAAGTAAACCATGCTCAGGTCCATGAAGTCGTCCTCATCCCATCTGCAACATGTCCATGATGTTTGGTACCAATGTGCTATATGAAGTTAGCCACATCAATCCTAACATCATCCATAAGTGTGTCTCCTCCATGTGAAGAGATCAACTCATCAATCAACTCTCGGTTTGCCACATCCATGTCCATGAAGCTACCTCCATCACATCTGCAATGTGCCATCCCTCAAGTCATCCAAGTGTTCTAAGAGAACACTTCTCTATCAAGTGTTAAGTCAAGTGTTCCAAGAGAGCACCTCATCACCAAGTCAAGTGCCTTAAGAGAACACCTTCCTCATGTTTCCATGTGATGCCCACAATCAAAGATCAATCAGCTCCCATGTGTGAAAAGTAGTTGAGTCTCGGCTCAACCCATACCCAAGTGTAGCCACCAAGGTATCATCATCATCGTGACTCCATCACCTCAAAGTGTCTCATACCGATCCTCCATATCAAGTCACTCTTTCAAGTCATACTCATGTATGTACTTGAAATTATGCACCTGCATCTCAGCTCCTCAATGCATCAAATCCTCTAAGTCCACCATATATGAAGTCTCCAAGAAGTCACAACAATCTCATGTCATCATGAGCTCCATAAGCCATCCTCAACCAACACTCAAGCAAGCATACAAGTTTCTACCCAGAGGTCTCTGCAAGATGCCTCAGCTCTCCATGTAGTAAGAATGCCCCATAGGCTGCTCACAACTCCATCCAAATCCATGGCTTTGTTGCACAAGGGTGTACAACCTCCCCATAGGATCATAGTATAAGTCTCCATGTCATAAAGCAAGTCCATCTCCTCAACATCCATGCCTGGTTACACCTCATCGGATGTTCATAAGTGACATCTCCACAAGTGCACCTACAATATGTCCCTGCATAAGACTGCCATGCTCCATGTCTCCAACCTGATGTCCATGACTAGGTTGTCCATGTAGCCCAACCAAGTAGACTCATCCCAACCATCGGTCATCCTCATCCAAGCTTCCATCTTCGGTTTGGTGAACTCGATCACCAACCTCATCATCAAGTCATGTCATGAGTTTCCTTCAACATAGCTCCTCCACCTAAGTGTCACCAAGACTATGAGAAGTCCACCCAAAACATCATCATCACATGAGTCTCTCCATCATGGTTCCTCCACCAAAGACTATCTCTTGGTCTCGGCCATGAGAAGTCCACCCAAGAGTGTGCCCTTCAAACTGTCCATGAGTCATGCCGGGCACTTAGCCATGTGGCTAAAGCATGACCCAATCCTCCACAACGATCATCAAGTTCCACCCTTGTCACAGGTCTTTGTACCTTCTGCCACAAGGTCACAATCAACCCTAACAAGTCTTGCAAACATCAACAATCCTTGCTTCTCCATACAAGGTTCCACCATAAACATCCATGGTAAGATGCTCCATAGCATCGACAAACTGGTTTTGCCTCTCCCTGCACACGATCCATCTACCAAATGCCCAAATGAATCACAAGTACCAATACTTACTTCATCATCACTGTCGTGAGGTCCCTCCATATGAGTGTCCTCATCCAAGTCTTCATCCATCCATGTTGATAAGTTGCACAATCCTGGCTCAACTTGATCAGCTTCAAGTTCATCATCCATCATGTCCTCATCATCATGGTGTTCTTCCATACGAGTGTCCTCATCTGTCCATGCCCACAAACCGTGTGATCCTAGTCCAACTTGGTCATCCTCAAGTTCGACTTCCATCATGAACAAGTCTGCAACATCTTCTTCTATCTTTTCCAACCGGTACAAGATAACCAAGAGTTCTTCAAAACCTGTCATACGTCGTACTTCATTTTCCCCGGCTCGTCCTTCGTTCAAACGCCCAAACCATGTATACCTATCCATACGCAGTCCCACTTGTCCACCTGACAAGTGCCCAAATCGTATGCTCAGCACGTAGTACCGTCTGCACTACTCCACGAAACCCGATTCCAACCTTTACCAGCTTTACCAAGTTCCTGCAACCATGAACCGGCCCTTGTTTCACCTCGTGTGAAAACGGCTTCCTTCACTTCGCAAGTACCTGCTTCCACTGTCACGAGCAACCCTGCTCACCAGCTCTAGACCGAGCTCTGATACCACCTGTCACGCCCCCAATCTCTTTTTTTTTTCTAATTGGGCGGGTGCGGCACCACCGTGCACGTTATTTGTTCAATAATCGTGCATATGGACTATGCCTTTCACATAACCGTACTTAGTTTATTATTATGAACCAAGTAAAATCCTTTATCTTTACACTTAAAACATTCATGAACCGATATACAAATAAACCGAGAACATAACATTTGCACATAAATATCTATTCCCCTGCACTCTGGTCTTCATGGTCAATACTCAAAATTTAGCTTTCATTACCTGTTTGGGAGGTGGTTTGGGGTGTGTATTTTTAATAATGCACATTGAAGAATGTATAACGACGATTTGAGTGATTACACTAATATTACCAGACAGGGAATCTATAGTTTGATTGAAAGCACATAGTTTCATTGCACATGTCGCTTCAATTGTCAATTTGGACCCAAGCTTATTTACAATCGGGATTTGTGGCATTTCCCATGTATTTTCCATTATCTCCCATTTTTCCGATAAAGCTATAGTTTTTATAACTCAAATAGCATAAATCAATCCAAACTCTACACCCAACATCAATCCCACAAAGATTTTTAATGTTAGAAGTTACTAATTTGGAGCAGGCTATAATCCACTGCTGCATTGTAGGAGGTCATAAGAGTCCACTGTTGTATCTCTCTAGCATTGGAGCAGGGTCATATATTCGGCCAGGCGTCTGGCCATACACACTAATCCATTATGGGTAAATCATAAATGGGATGATTACATTTTTCAGCTATGTAAATGAATGTTTTGTTACGTAAATGAATGTTTTGTTTTATGTTTTCTTTATATTTTCTTATTTTTTCTCTCTCCTCGTTTCTTGAATGCGAAACCTCTGAATTTCGTTTCTCGTCTCGTTTTCGTTTCTCGTTTCGTTTCCCGTTTCTGGTAACATAGATGTCAATTGAAGAATTTTCTGCAACTATTTTTAGTTATTTCTATATTTTGCAATATGATGCCATTTTGAATACAAAGGCGTGCAGGTTGAATTGTAAGTTATAGTGACCATAGTAGACCTCCAAGAAAAATAAGTTATTTATTCCAGATTTCTTTCATCGAACTAAATTAGAATGTTTTATATAAATTTGATTCCGAGACAGTTAAAATAGGAAAGATACAGATAAAGCCGTAAATAGTTATTATTTCCAATATGTCGAGACTCTGTAACTGAGAAAAGCATTCAAACAGGAGGTAATCTTCAAGAAAAACAAGCAAATAGTCCAAGAAAAAAACAACTAAAATGAAAATATGATCGAGGGATGATTGATAGATGTCAATAGGAGAATGAAAGTGTTGAAGACGAAAATGCTTCAATAAGAAGGCCTATCGGCCTAAATATGTACAGAAATGAAACAACATTCGCCATAGGTTTTCTCTTTCTTCAAAAGTCGTCTTCCGTCTTCCTCTTGTTTTATCTTTCATCTTATCGGCCTAAATATGTACAGAAATGAAACAACATTCGCCATAGGTTTTGTCTTTATTTTTCACCTAACAACACTATCACTACGATCTACAACCATTTGCGTTTTAAGTGCATATGGCAAGAGAGCAAATGTAGATATTTTTATCTTTTATTCGATAAATAAGTTGACTTTGAATTAACTTACTTTTTCCTAAAGATTAAATAACATTGTATAATGTTAATATTAAAAACTAATTTATTTTATTTATTAAAATATTTAATTATTTATTTATTAAATAACATTGTGTGTAATGTTAATATTACAAAACTAATTATTTTATTTATTAAAATATTTAATTTTATTTATTTAAAAGTCGATTGGTTCGTTTTATTTTCTTCTTATTTTGCAACGATAACCATATAGCATTCATCAATTCACCTGAACCTGCATACATAGAAACACCCTTTGTCGTCCCATCATTCTTTCTCTCTCCGGAACACGTGGAAAATAAGAAACCACTCTGATTAAATCAGTTAAAAATTGTAATCAAATGAATTAAAAAGATTGTGGCTGGTGATAATTAACATCAATGTTACATTATAATGTATTTTTTGGTCTATAAATTCAATGAATCTATGAATACTATGAATTAAAAAGATTGTGGCGGGTGTTAACTAACATCAATGTTACATTATAATGTATGAATATTATGAATAAATTATACTTTCTAAAAATAAACATTTTTTAAGTAATTTTTTTTATTATAATTGTCTTGAGAATTAAGAGATTATCCAATCAAATCATTCTCATTTTAATTTTAATTTGTGCCACTCCAATTTTATTTGTAAGATCTAGGTTTTTTATTTCATCTTAAGAGAAATGAGGATGTGTTGATTTTTTATATTTGTTTAATTGAGGGTTTAGATTTATTGTGAAATGAATATGATTATCATATACTTAGTCTTAATGCTTATCAATGACTGTAGTGTATTAAATAGTTGTTAGGTTGCATTGACTTTTAATAAATTTAAAAAATTAGATTAGTGTGAGGTGGCTCACCACCCACTAATTTCTTAGGGGTTTGAGCTTATTCCAATTCTAATAAGTTCCTCCATGATAAGTCCCTCATTATTATTTATAACATTCATTTATATATAAGAAAATTTTATTTACAAAATAGTCCATTTTACAGTAAGATGTGTAATTGCTTAGTTTATTGCTTATCAATGTATTACATAGATTTCTAGGTTTCATTGAATTTTAATAAATTAAAAAAAAATAGATTAATGCCAAGCCCACCAATTTCCTAGGGATTTGATGTTATTTCAATTCTACTAAGTTTATTCATGATAAGTTTTTCATTATTATGTATAAAATTATATTTAGCAAAATAGTCCATTACTTTTAATAAATTCAGAAAATTATATTCGTGCCACTTGGCTCCCAACCCACCATTTTCCTAGGTATTTGAGATTATTCCAATTCTAATAAATTCCTACATGATAATTTTCTCATTATTATTATAGCACTAGTTTATAAGTCATTTTTTTCTTAAGTTAAAGTTAACCCATAATCTTTTTGTACATGGTAACTCAGGAAAAAATGTGCATTAGTAAAGATTTCTTCGTGTTGTAATAGTTTTTCTAGTTAGATTTATGAATCCTTTGGCTATATCAACCACATTAATAGTTTTAATGTGGTTGTAATAGTATTTTATACTAATACTTCATGAGCCTCAAATAATACTATGATTTTTGCCTATGTTATACCAATAATTTAATTAATAAATATATTTGTCAACAATGAATAATGAATGATTATACCCTACATCAATAATTCACAACAAAGTACATATATGAAATCTTTCCTCCGAGAAAACTTCCTTTGCCCAACACACACCAGAAAAATTATCACTAACCTAGCTGAAGAGGGAAAATTTTAAGGGCTAATATTTGGAGGTGGGCTAATTTTCCATGTATTTTCCAAAAAAATCGCTAATTTCTATTTTTTCGAAAATTGATTCGCCAAATTTTATAATATAAAATTATTTCACTTTAAAAATCTCCAAAATTTTATATAGGCACTATATAAAATTATTAGAAATTTAAGTATTTTTACAAAAATATTGCTAAACATTTTGTAGATTACATATAATAAACTATAAAATCAAAATAAATTTCTTTCCCTAAAAATTTTCATGATTAAAATTAAAAAACAATTAAAATCACCCAAATATATTTCATTGCATTTAAAATTTAAGTGTCGCTCCCAACTACCATGTTCCTCTACCTTGCTTTTTTTCAAATAAGGTGAGGTGTGCGTCTTGTAACGAAGATCTAACAAACCTTCTAATTACCTTGGTACAAATTGTTTTTTTTTTTTTTTTTTTTTTTTTTTAATATGCATGTTGATGCAATTATCTTTTACTAATAATTTCTTTTAAAAAAAATTAGAGATTAAAATATTTAAAAAAATCATGTAAAAAACTTTGGAAAAGACTTTGTATTTATTATTATCATTCTATTGTATAATAAATATAAAAAAGTTAGACATCAAACTTGAGTATGCGTATCAGTGAGATATTCATATATCAAAGACCACAGACCAAAAGAAAACTTTGTATTTATTATTATTATTCTTTGTATTGTAAGTTATATTTATCTGTTGAACTTGAATTCTCTTTGAAAAAAATTAATAATAATGTATGATATTATTATGAAAAAATCAATTTTATTTATTTTTAAAATATTTTATTTTATTTACTTGTAGTTTGATTGTTTCATTTTATATTTTTTAATTCAAATGATGAGGAGGTATAGAATAGCAGTTTATAAATACATAAAATCTTTTCGCATGATTCTATAAAGCAATGTTGTATAATGGATATTTTATTGATATGTAATGTATATTGAATTAATATAGTTAGTATTATGGGAATGACCTTGATAATTATATTTTTCATTCCATATAGTAATATGTGTTACATCTATTTAAGCAAAGAATTTAATCAACATTATTGTAAATGATTAACATTTTTTTTTTCATAAAGTCAATTCTTATAAGGGAAAACTTGGCTTTGTTCTTCATGGTTATATAATATTAGTTATTAGGTAAACCTTTTAAGATCGGTTTATATGATCTCATTGGGCATGAGTTATAAAAAAGCTTTATCAATAACACTATGAAAAAATTATATACATATATTTTTTTTAATTTAAGATTTGATATATAACATTATTTTCGTCCATTAGTTGGTTGAGTTTATGCTATTAAGTATCTAGTCAGTTGGGAGGTCACTCGGTAAAATCTCCATGACGCCCTTTGGGTTAGGCATTACTTGTTTCGCCCATGGTAAGGGCTACGCATTACTTGTTTCGCCCATGGTCTCTCCAGTTGATCTGCTTAGATATGACGGTCCAGGGTGGTCTTCTTAGTCTTCATAGATTTGGCGGTCCCTTGGGGTTGATCTCCTTAGATATGGCGGTCCCTTCTGGTTGACTTTCTTAGCTATTTTCGGTGAAAATAAGGGCCCAAAAAAAACATTATTTTGGTCCATTCAAACTCTAAATTAATTAGAAATTTTCGTAGCCAAACATAGATATATATTGTTAAATATTACTTTATATATTTTAGTTTACCCATTTAGCTACTGCAACATAAGTTATATAT
>APFE031376841.1:0-15221 GCA_000404065.3 Pinus taeda
AAGGATTGTGCACCAGGTTGGGAACAAGTATTGTAGAGCCTAAAAATTTCTTTGAAAAACTTTGTTTGAGTTTTAGATACATTAAATCATATTTTTTACTGTCTGACTGCATTATTTGCAATGGTCGATTTCTACCAGTAGTTGCTCAAGTAGATTGTTCCATATTGATTAGATGATGTTGTTATTAAGTGCGTATGATGTCATTGTTGTGGTATTTTATTTGATATTAGTATAATTATTTGTGGTATTCATATTTTTGTTTTCCCAATGCCCCACCGACCCATGAACTATCCCAAGTATAGTCTATAAATTTCATCTTTGGCTCTAAGCTACAAATATCTGGAAACTTTGGATCATTTTAGATGTTGAATTGTATAAAATCAGTAGAGAACTTGCTACTTTCATAGAGAACAAGGGGTTTTTAGGGTATGGCAAGATTCTTTGTTGATTTAGGTGTTATTTATTATTTATACAAAACATATATGATTATGTGTCTATATGGAAACAGTAATTGTTAATTATGATTTCTCTGAAAAACTTTGTTTATGTTTCAAACACATTAAATCAGCTATTTTGCTGTCAGAGGGAATTATTTGCAATGGTTGATTTTTATTGCTCCTTGCTGCAGTATATTGCAGCGTATTGATTAGTGAATTCTATTATTAAGAATGTATGATGCCATTGGTGTGGTATTTTGTTTGATATTAGTAGACATGAATCGTTAAAGGTCACGCACATTGGAAATCACTTTGGTCAGTTCATGGCCAAAGAAAGGTCAACGTGGCTCAAGAGTAGAGTAGGGTGGGCACAAATAGAAAAATGGGTGTCTAGTGCATCTCCTACCTAACAAAAAAAACAAATGTAGATTATCAATAATGAAGGAAGATAAAAAAGTAAATGAAGGAATCCATGTACAATGTAGAAGAGAATTGACAGGAAGTATAGGAACATATTGAAGAAATGGGAAAGGGAGTTTGAGTATGATAGAGTGTACAATTCTCACAATCAAAATAAAATTCCTGATGCAGAGCTTGATGATGTCATGAAGTGAGTGCTCCAGCCTGAGAAGGATCTAGGCTAGGAAGAGGTCGTTGGACTAGTAATGGGGGTTGTAACTTGTAAACAACCCTTTACAATAACTCTTCTTCCATCCAAGATGGAAATACCCTTGGAGCAGAAGAACTTGGTGAAATGATCTTGCCTACTTGGACTGGGCATGGAGGGGAGTTTTTGTAGCTCTATGATGAACTCTGGAATTGAAGAGATGAATTGATTTTGAGGATGCAAGTGTTAGGGGCAATGCTCAACTCATCTTTGTTGTCTATTCCAGCATGAGATGCAGTCAATGCATAATTCCATTTCATTTGTTTGTTGTAACTTGTTTTAGATATTTGTATTTGTCTCTGTTTCTCCATTTGCAATTTTTTACTAACTTAAAAAAATTGAAAACCCTTTTTCAGAAAATACATTTCATCTTATCTTTACATTTTTCGTGATGCTAGAATGAATTTAAGGAAAACATCATCCTACAAATATTAGGAAGTGAAATTGTCTAATGCTAAAAGGGTTATCTCAAATTCTTGATGGTTTGATTTGTCACCAATTGCAAGAACTCAAGAAATTAAGGCCACAACTTTATTTTGTTGCATATTATTGTGACATGTCATATCTTCATAATGAACATAAACAAACGTATTCCTTCTTACACTTCCTTTTTTATTGTAGCCTTTTGTGCATGGTGGGATAATGGTTATGTCTTCCAGTTGAGCCTGAGGTGGTAGGATTCCATCCGTGGTCTTGCAAAATAACCGATTAAGAATAGAACAATATAGTGTCTTTAGATTCAACATAGTCATGAGCATTTTATAGATGCCTTTAATCAAATGATGCTTTTCCTGTGCTTTCGCCCAAATAATTCTTGTTGCAACTTGGGTTCGTCTTGCTAGATTTTTCCATCTATAAAATTGATGAAACAAAATCACTGGAAGCCAATATCCGAGTCAAAAAAATTGACGTGAACCCTTATTGAACTAGGAAGTGATAATTCAGTATTTTTCACAAAGAAAAGTCAAACATATAGTAAATAATGTGAAGAAATATCACTCCAATATTTTCTTCATCTTGGGTATGTTCAATAGAATTCTCTAAAAATTTAATTTGTTTGGAATTTTTTTGAAAGGATGACATGATATCAACTATAATATGAAGTTACAGACTAAAGAATCTTCTATAGGGAGATAAAATTCTCCAATATGTTTGAAGGTTGGGATATTGTAAATCATTCTTGATTAAAAAGCCACTTTATCTAAATTCTTGTTGAAAGTATTTTGTGAAATAGAATGTAAATTTCTTCGTTGCCCGCTGGGATGTGAGGAAATTGGGTAGATTGTGGCACAATTCCAGCCACCATCAGCACTTAGGAATGCACATCATTAATGTTCCAACCAGTAGTGGATTTTCACAATTTACTTCACTTTCACTTTGAAGACCTCAAAGAGGAGAGCAAAAGGAAAAGTTTTTTAACAATCAAAACTAATTGTTCAAAATAAAGGGTAAGGGTTGTGGGAGAGAAAACTGGAAAACCCCATCGTTTTATCTCTGCATCCTACAGAGAGTGTAGGCCCTCTTGTAGACCTAGGCAGAGATTAAGTGAGTTTCATACTTTTTTAACTCCATAAACCATATATT
Source organism: Pinus taeda (assembly GCA_000404065.3). Taxonomy (NCBI): domain Eukaryota; kingdom Viridiplantae; phylum Streptophyta; class Pinopsida; order Pinales; family Pinaceae; genus Pinus; species Pinus taeda. The sequence goes on from APFE031376841.1 coordinate 2,689, forward strand.
GAAAGGATATGAAATGTTTGTTGGTTGTTATTGTGAGGATGAGGGAAGAGTGTTGGTTTATGCCTTTATGCCCAGAGGAATTTTGGAGAACCGTATTTTCAAAAGTACGAGGTTTTCCTGGCCTTTTTTTATGTTTTATTTTGTGTGGTGTGGCAGTGGTCTTAATGTTTATAGAGTAGAAAAATCATTTCTTAAACTTGTTTTGGCATATTTCTCAGGTACAAGTCACTCAAAGAATTTTGGTGAGGCTTCCTGCAACTGTTGGGGTGTAAAGACAGTGAAGTGATAAAGGATGAAAATTTTGTAATTATGTATTAGGATCACACAGCGCATCAAAGAAAGGGTGTTCACATGCCTCTAAAGAAGTACAATGTAGGTTTTGAGAATACTGGAGCAGTCTTGATACAAGATCCACTATTTCTGGAGGTGTGTGTTTGTGAAATACCTTCTATCATGGATGTGATTTAATTTGAGGGAATTTAAACTCTCTATAATTTGGATTCATGCTCTTAATCTCCTCTTGATTTGGAGTCCTTGGAACCTTAATGATCTCCACCAATTGGTCAACTCCACTTTCTCCAAGAAACAGGGGTATTCCAAGGAGAAAGTATGTTAAGATGCAATCCAATGACAATATATCTATTGTCATAACAACGACAGTGCAAGGAGAAATTTTGATAAGACGCAATCCAATGACCATATATCTATTGTCGTAGTATACTATGTAGCTCAAAAAATAAGTTCTAGAGCTTTGTAATAATGTGAACATATTTATGATATATTGGGCTCCCCTTTCAGCAAGTTCTTGTAGGTTTTAACCCTGTACAGAAATTACCTGCATACAAATTCTAAAACAAAGAAAATAAACAATGCGAGAGCATAACACATAAAACACACATATGCACAGAGATTTCCCCTGGATCCCAAAATCGGGACTACCAGCTTGATTTTCCATTATGTTCCTTGAATGTTAGAATACATATTTATACATGCCGAAGCATCCAATACCACAGACCGAAAACCATCGCGTCCAAAACCATGGACCGAAAACCATAGGTAGGTTCGCCCAACCTAATATAGGGTCCAAAAAAAAAAAAAATCTCGGGGCGCTGCCCCGGACCCCATAGAGGGGGCTACCCACTCCCCTCAAACGCCCTGGACAGGGGGGGGCTTCCGCCCCAGCTGCGTAATGAAGGGGGAGCTCTGCCCCCCCTCTAACCCCCCCAATTCACTACGTAGGTTAGTCGTGGAAAGAATATAACACAACCCAACAGTTCTTGAGAGTGACAAAGTGATAAAGCTTAAGCTCATGAGTATGGGGTCAACCAATAAATTTTGAGGTTTCATATAACGATGAAAAACACGAACAACACATGGATGTAAGCCAAATAATGACATTTATTTTATAGGTGTAGAATATGACATATATCAATGGCATATGTTGGTTCATCCTACTATAATATATTGTAACTCGATACATTGTTTCAGGTACATACTCCAATACAAGGTTGAGGTATAATTCATATTTGTCAGTAGTTTAAAAGAAACAATGTTTGTGTTGAACAATATCAGGATGGTCAGGCAAGCACATAATTTTCAATTCTCTATTTTTGTATCTCTTATGTTGCAGCAACATTTTTATGGTAATGACCTCTCCAGTTTCTGAGCATGTGGCCTCGAAGATAATACCAAATGACCCACTTCCCACAATATGTTCTGCCCTGTATCTGATGGTATGTTTTGGCTACCCATTTTGACCACCTATTATGGTTAAAATTATGGGGCTAGTCTTTGTGCCATCACCATTGGAAGACAATACCAAATGACCCAGTGTCCACAATATGTTTTGCCCTATATCTGATGATCTGGTTTGGATGCCCATTTTGACCACCTATTGTTGTTGAAATTATGTGGCCAATCTTTCTTCCATTGCCATTGACAACTCTAGCCTCTATTTCCTTTATTGTCTTTTATTTTCATGTCAAGCATTTCCTTTGGAAGTTGGTCAATACCAAAATTCCTAGTTTTTAGAATTGTTGCCATATCTGAAGTACCATGTCCAACCACAGAGGAATTTACAGAAACAACAACCATATTCTTCTTCAATGTCTCACTTGTACATGCCACATTCTTATTCTTAGATAACCCAACGACCTCCACTTTTGTCTCTTCTATGAGTGAGACTATTTCAAGAAATGCCCTAAAATCCTCACCTGAATCATATGAGTCATAATTGGAATCCTCATCTAAATCGTATGAGTCATAGATTTGAGTCTCTTCATCAACTTTTTTTATCAAGTTTCCTTTCTTGGGCATTTGTCGATGAATCTTCATCTTAATCATATAAATCATAAATAGGAGACCATCAAATTCAGCAAGATAATATCTTCAAGGAACTTTTTGTAGCTTAATGATCTCTCCTTTTTCTTGACTCAATGATCTTTTGATTTTCCTCGAATAGGCTCAACAAATAAACAAAACAAAGTAGCCAACTTAAATGTACTTAAAAAATATCCATGCACATCCTTTCATTTTTACATTGCAATTTTATAGATACAGAAGGTTCATCATACAATATATTCAAAACATGAACCAATCAAAGCCAAAGGAAATTTTAGAGTGTAATTCCTTCTATATTTTTGGCTTAGTTGTGGATCTTCAAGTTGGTGAGAACGTTGTTGTTTACTAGATCAGCCAAATGATACAAGAGGTTCTGAAATGGCCCAACTCCGGTAACAAGGCCCTGAATGAAATAGCCCAAGATAGCCAACGTTGCAAGCCTTCCATTCTTGACCTCTTTCAGCTTCAAATCTTTCATGGACTTCTCATCCTTACCTAATCATGGATTTTACCAACCCTTTTGTTTCCACTTCAACATATCCATTGCTTCTTCCTTTGTTTACCTAAAAATATGAGTTTCTTATTTGGTTACCATGCCACTAATGGATTCCCCATGTTCATGTTGTTTATCTTAAACTTGGTTGAAGCTTACTTGGGTGGGGGCGAAAGGGTTGATTTTCCTTCCATCCCTTTCTATGAATTTTCCCTTAGGTAGGATTTCCTACCTCATAAAAAGTGAATGTTGTAAATTCACTTAAATGATATAATGAAGGTAAGATCATGATTACTTGTTTATTTCAGGATGGGTTGATTTTGGGGTATTTGGTGACCAGCTTGCTTGGTATGGGGTAATTTTTGTAATGGTTGTGGGATCACTGTTTACTAATATACTGTACTAAATGTATCTTATCTAAAAGGATGCCAATTTCGACAACTTTTATTGTTGTTTACCAATGCTTTTAACTAATTTGTAATCTGAATAGTATGCAAAATTCGACAACTTTTATTGTTGTTTACCCATGATTTTAACTAATTTATATATTCATGATGTAGATCCCATGCTACCTATAAGGGTTAAGGTTAGACAATTCACACAATTTGATTAATGTCCTCTTCTTCACCTTATTATACATAAAAACTTAAAAGTTATAGAAGTAGGACACCAATGAAATTCTCAAGAGTTATATGGAATGGTGATTCTTCTTTCGATTATTTGAATATTTTTGGCTAATTTCACCCTACCTAGTGACTTTGGATTTGATCCATTAGGCTTGATGGATCCTGAAGGACCTGGAGGTTTTATTGAACGAGGTTGGCTCACTTATGGAGAAATCATCAACAAGTGATTCACAATCATGGGTGCAGTTCGAACCATTTCTCTTAAAATCTTAGGTAAGATTGGTCTAATCCCACAGGAGACCGCACTTCCATGTTTCCGAACTAGAGTCATTCTTCGAGCAGGGACATATAACTACTGGCTAACCCTTTCACTCTTTTTGTGCTAGAGATGGCCCTAATGGTATTTGTAGAATAGTGAATATTAAAAGATTATGGAAACCCCAATCAATCAGAAAACAATATTTCCTTGTATTTGAGAAGTAATTGGATGATTCAGGTAATCCCGCATACCCCAGAGGTCCCTTATTCAATCCTTTGGGATTATTTAAGGACGAGAAGTCCATGAAAGATTTGAAGCTAAAAGAGGTCAAGAATGGAAGGCTTGCAATGTTGGTTATCTTGAGTTATTTCATTCAAGGCCTCGTTACCGGAGTTGGGCCATTTCAATGCCTATTAGATCATTTGGTTGATCCAGTAAACAACAACATTCTCACCAACTTGAAGATCCATAAATAGGCGAAAATATTTGTTAAGTATATTTAGGTTGGCTAGTTTTTTTTTTTTTTTTTTTTTTTTTTTTTTTTTTTTTTTTTGTTTTTTTTTTTTTTCTTTTTTTTTTTTAAACTATGTGTCTAAGGGTCACATTCATGTATTTTATTGAAACTTAACTCTTTTTATGTCACCATTTCCTCCCGGATGTGAGATGGAGGATCAACCCGATGTAACTCTCTTGAGACGTCGCATCATATGCATAAGAACACCTCGATATGCTCACTGTAGTCTGGGTTCTTTAGTGGCCATGTAACTCTTTTATCTTGTCTTAATATATGATGGTCTCATGGTACTCTTCTCGTAAAGATGAGCACAGGGAAATGGAGGGTAATGATAAGTTTCTATTTCTAGTGAAACGTCCATCATTACTATAGGTGAAAATGGGCCTCTCTACTGTAGAAATATGAGTCCTATAAATTGTTGAATCGGTTGACAGAGTTGACCATAATGGACTATGGGATAATGTCCTTATTACAAGAGCTTGAGAAGATGAACAATATCAAAGTTTTAAGAGTATGCAATTTTCCACATTCGCATCTTATTTCGGCATTTCTTTATACCTTTCGGTGCAATTGGTAGTTTAATTTAAGATGTTGAATCTAGGCACCCAATTCTCTCCATGGTAGCTTAGACGTGGGTGACATCTTTAAACAGGGACATCTCTATGCCATTACATCAACTCCTTACAACTTTCATATTTAGCGCTTAACCAATGAATGATTGTTCCAAAATCAGGTCTCAACACAGTGAACCATGCACATGTTGTTTAATTTATCACTCCACACAAATTCAAGATCTCAACCCTCACTTGCTCTGATATCATAATAAAAAACCATAGAGAGCGTGGATTATTCACACACAACATATAAATCACTTCTATTATTGATGACATAAAAAAATTACATATATATAAGACATTTATTTCTGAATTTAATAAATTTAGATAGCAAAAAAGTAAATCTAAGATGGGACATGGCATAGGAAACACCGTTTTCTAGATTGACATGGGGAACTCGTAATGACAACTCACAACAACCTAAAACACATGGAAGGATTACTTCCAACATCCATTAGAACAATAAATGATATGAGACTTTTATAGTGAATTGAATATTTCAAGAGAACAATAAAGTAAAAGTCTCAAGATCACTAATTGAAGGTATGAAAAATCATCAAGGGAAAAATTGATGTCCATAGGAGATGGTGTGAAGAAGCTTGCCACATAGAACACTTGTCTAGAGAAGAAGACTGATGGTGTGTATGAAAGCCATAGAGGTAAATTCCCACAATTGTCATGATGTGTAGGAAATATTATGGAGCTCCTTCATATTGGTAACTGAAGGGAATTTATTGAAGAGAAATGATGTGGAGTGCAAAGTTGGGTGACAACGACTACAAAGTAATGTAGAAGCTAATGTTTGTGTGGCATTCACTGAGGAATTTAGGTGAGAGGAAATTAAAGATGGCGTGTTGATATGTTTGACGTCGATGAATGTGTGGTGGCTAGGGATCTGTAACCAAATATTCTTGTGGAAAAGGTAATAGATATACCTAGGGATCTGTGACATGGAGAAGAACATGTCAATGTGGTGCCTAGGGATCTAAAATCCAAGATAAGGGGATGATGGAAGAACAACAACTTCGGGTCCTGTAGGGTTTGCATGCAAGCATGGAGCTAGGGAAAAGATATTTGAACTAAAGTTGGTGTTCAAAATTGAATAAAGGACATTGATTTCATGGAATAAGATGAGGTAATGCAATAGGTAAAAGTAGAAAAAGGTGGCAATTAAAAAAAACTTAATTAAGATGGAAATTTGTATACATGTGAAGATTTAGCTAGGCATGTATACATAGATTTAGGGTGAAAGGATTCAATATTGTGTCAACTATCGAAACTACCTTTGTGACTTAGGCGCTTAGAGAGAGAGATATGGGTGATATGGGTTATTGTAGAGTAAATTTGACTCAATAAAATGAATCAAGATTATGAGTTCAAATGTGGTGGTTTTGAAGACTTAGTTGGGAACCCTTAAATGAAATGAGTTAAAATTGTTAGGTCATACCTCGTACTAATGGATCCTCGTTTTAACAACGTGAATTATTCATAACCCTTACTTGTAAGGCCATAATATTGTATTTTACCAATAAAAATCTTCCTAACTAAATCATACTATATATGATTTATGTGTATTATTAGTATGTGCCATTATTATCATATTTCCAATACTCTATATATTTTCAAATTTTAAAACTTTTATTTTGAGAAAATTAATTTATTATATTTAAATCATATTTTCATTTTTAGTTGTTTATTTTATTTATAAATTAGACATTTTTTTTTGCAAAATTATTATTTAATAAAGTAAAAATAGAATCATTTTAGTGTATATTAGTATGTTTATTATTATCATATTTCCTACTCTATAGTATTTTAAAATTTAAAATTTTATTCTAGAAAATTATAATTTATTCTAAATAATATTGTTAATTTTAGGTTGTTTATTTATTTATAACATGAGGTATTTTGCAAAATTATTAATATTAATAAAATAAAATTCTTATTTTATCTAAAAAATAAATTTAAATATATCTAATTAAAATATATATTTTATATATATTTTTAATAAAAATATTAGGTTGGAAGTAATGTTTCCATGTGTTTCAAGTTGTTGTGAGTTTTTTGGTTTGATTTTAGAAATAGTTATTTTCTTATGTGTATGACTTGTCTATGAATCATAAATCCACCTTCTTCGAATATTATCATCTAGAAGCTAGTGATCTACAACTATATATATAAGTTTTTATATGCTCAATAATAACATAATGTGATGTGTTGTGTGTACAATCTTAATTTGATATATCTAAAATTTCTAACTTATTCCTTCCCTCATTCAAGGGAGTGCTAGACAGATGTGAAAGAGTCTTGAGTTTATAAATCCTATGTAAATAGATTAGTTGAGTGTTTTATTTTAGTGTTTCTTTGTGTAGATTTATTCATGTGTATATTTGGATTCCAAGCAAGATGGTTGGGCGTGATTGCGAGAAGGAAAATTGTTAAATCGTTGTCCAAAAGTATTGTTCACATGCTGTTGTCAAAGGAATACAATAATCGGGGCAGAGTGTTGTGATTTTGTTCATTGCTATTAAAAATACGCAAATAAAATGATTTCTTGGCACATAAACGTCTGCGTGAGGAGTTCCACAAAGGTAATCGTTCTGCTTGTTTGGTGAAAAAACTGAGAAGAGAATTTTATTTTAGTGTGGGTCAAATTGTCCAAGGGAAATCTATCCAACATGATCTGCTACATATGGAAGGTTTGCTCAATATTAAAGGAGGCACCGAGTGTATAACTACTGCCTGGATCTGCTCCTTGTAATGCTTACTGAAAACTTCCCTCCACGTGTTATGTCAAGTCGGACGTTGTGTTTCTATCACCATTTTTTTCAGAATAGATTTGTTTGGTTATTTTGCATGGGTTCATGATCATCAAAAGGTGTTGACGAAGGTTTTGACGTTAGCGTAGTGCATGAAGGTTGCTCAGAACAAAAACATTATTTTCTCGGGCCATTGCTGCAATGTTGTCCACAAGTTATCCACATATCCCACCTGCCTCTATTTTATCCTTCTCTCCAAAACAGTGAAGATCAATTAGCCATCATCCACTCCCTTGCAAATAAGACCCGAAGGTTACAAATATCAACCCTACACTATCCCCTAAAGAGATGAACAAGATGTAACCATTTGCATCAGGAAGTTCCTAGGTATGATAAATATTATGTAAACAAGACTATGTTGGCTGGACTGGATTGAGATTCTCCACACATATATATATATTACACTATATTATTGTCACTGTATGGATGTGTGCATGGACTTAGGCTGAAATTATTTATTATAATAATAGTAAGAAAATGGAGTTGAATATATGTAATCATTATGGGATTGTTGTTTTGATTAATGCTCAACTTTTTAAAGTGGGTTAAAGCCCATGTCTACATGTTTGGTATTATGTGTAATAAAAGAGATAGAATGTAATTTTGTGTTTGTATAGAGGAAAAAAAAAAACTAATGTGACTCGTCATGCTGGAGGAGTATTTGTCATGGGTAGTTTTTAATAAGGTCAAGTTGGTGTGATCTATCGTGCTTTGAGTTGCAGTTGTACTTGTCACAAATAGTTCTTAATAAGGTCAAGTTGGTGTTATCCATTATGTTGTGAGAGCATTTGTACAGGTTGTAGGTTTGTCTCTTGAAGATATTGTATACCTATAACGCTATCCTAGATAACTAGTGAATATGGCGAAAGGCCATATATTCAACAAATGTTGGATGTTTCACGAGATGGTTGAGACTCACCTGTCATGCTTCCTGAAGATCAGAAGCGTGAATTCTACAAAGTAGGTTAACGATGGTTTGAAGTGATTATGTTTTAGATGGATCAAGTAGGAGATTTGAAAGTGTGGTGAAGAAAAGAGTAGAAACTGTGAGATTTCAGAGTGGATGTGAGTCCTAGTGATGACCATATCCCACAAATATGACAGAGATTCATTTGTTGTTGTAATTTCGGTCTTATATATTTGTTACAAGTAAGCATTAAGGGAGTCTGTTGGAAGTAATGCTTGCATGTGTTTTAGGTTGTTGTGAGTTTTCATTGTGAGTCCCTTAGTGTGATTCTAGAAGTAGTTATTTCCCAATGTGTATCAGTTGTCTATGAATCATAAATCCACTTTCTTGAGATATTATCATCTAGACATTGGTGACTACAACTATATATGTAATTTTTTATGTCATCCATAATAACACAGTGTGTGATTTGTTGTGTGCACAATCCCTCTCTCATATTTCTCTAATTTCTAAGAAATAATATTAATATATATATATATATATATTATATATATATATATTAATATATATACACCACAACATTAGTAATTAATACTTAGATTATCTAGTATTTTTGGTGATGTATATGACTTGAATAAAATGTAATAAATATTTTTTTTAATTAATCAAATAGATATTTTTCTTTCCATTGCAAGGACTACTCAAAAGAGAAAAATTAAAATATTATTATTACTATTGACATATAAACTTTCATAGTATATAATTAAATATTAGGAAATTGGATAATAAAGCATCAAAACACTTTACTGATCACCTTACATTTAAAACTTGTGAATATTAAGGAAAATTCAAGATAATTAAAAATATAGAAGCTTCTTTATTATATTATTAAATAAAGAAACTGTATTTGAGTTACAACGGAATATATATAATATATATATTATATTATATATATATATATATATATATATTTGTATGTATGCTTTATAATCATGGAGATTTCACTTTAAAGAGTTAGGGAAAATTAAGATATCAACGGAGGTTATTCACAATCTCAATCTTGAAAATTTTAATATTTATCTGCCTTGAAGAGTATTAATCAGAAAATGAACATTAATAAGATAAGAAAAAAATTTGTTGAGCTTCATAGTGAAACTGATCATTGGTCTAGTCCGAAAATACCATAGGAAGAAAGCGTTTGTCACTTGTGCAATAATAATAGGATTGAAGATGAAAAGAACTATATCTTATATTGCATAATTTTTAGTCAAATCCATCCTATTTTTCAAAAAATATGTCACACTACAAACCTTTATGAATTACTAATGTGCAAAAGTATAGTGATCTTAGAACACTTGGCTCATTTCTCTTGAAGTATGGAAACAATATATTAAAGGATTTCAATTCATTTCTTACATTCTTAATCTCTTATATACCATATTGGTATTAGTGGTAGTCATCAACATGATCATATTTCTCATTAAAGCATCACAAAAACATAATTCATATTTATTTATCTTTTTAATTAACCAATTTAATTAAAAGGAAGAAAAAATGACATTATTTTTAAAATAATTATGAACTTTTGAAATACAACTACTACTAGAATTATTTTACTATATTTTATGTAGCTCAAATCTCTATGACGAACCTAATAATTATGGTTAATTAAATTTAAATTTGAAAACTCTATTTTAAAACAAACACTCTTTACTTTATAATTAATCACCTTTCAGTTTAATTAATCACCTTTCAATTTTATTTTAAATTTTATTTATGTTAAATTCAATTTATATGTTTTAATAACCTTTTTATTTCTATATTTAATTTAATTTAGGTTAAATTCAACTTATATGTTTTCAATGAATGGATTCCTTTTATATTCTTTTAAAAATTAATTTTGTTGTTATTATTATTGAGATAGTACAAGGAATAGAAATATTTTTAAATTTAATTCTAATTTAAAAGTATAAATTGAGTTTACTTTCATTTCAAAATATAAATTGAGATTTATTTTCTATTTTTCAATGTAAACCTATACAATCTTTTAAACATAAACATCTCATTTTTTTTTAATTACAGATTCAATCTCTCTTTTACTAAATTGTTAACGCCTTTTTACTTAATTGGAATGCCTCTTAACAATATTACTACTATCCAGTAATATTTAAAAAAAATATTTTATTACTTTATGTAGAATATTATGTAATCTTATGTTAAATTAATAAAAATAAAATTAAAATCCAAAAATAATAATTAGTTCCGGATATAGTGAGATATGATCTTGAAACATGATAGGTAGTCTTCTTCACATGACTTGGGATGAACATTACTGACTAACCGTCGTTGGAGTTTAAGATTACTAACATTGTTGAGTATATATATTAGATTTCAGGTCGAATACCTTCGCATATAACTCTGTTTGAGCTAAATCGCCCCATGGTTAACATCTTGTGTCGTATAAGTGACCTCCTTCCACACTGGAGGTGTGTGGGGACTTAAGGAAAGCATAGGGGCGATGAAGTAAACATTTGATATTGTTTTTAGTTATTTTCTGTGTTGGAGGGTATGCAAATCCAGATTCTCATGCATGGTAATAATATATCATTGCTGAATCTTAGTATCTACTATGTACAATCATACATGAATTGGATTCCCAGTTAACATTGACGGCTACGAAACCAATTTGGATAAATTGAATGCATGGAGCTCCCATTTTGTAACGAAATTGGTCAGACATTTTACGATATGCTTAAAGTTTGCTTGATTGTTTACGAAATCTGCTTAATGGCTAATGCATACTCAAGTTAAACATCTTGAAACAGATTTATTTTAATCATTTTAAAATACTTCAGTAATATATATTTGCCTCATTTCTTTTATCGATTAAGCTGCGTTCAGACTACAGGCAGGCGTGATTATTTGTTTTAAATGTTCGTCATGGATTACCAGACTACAGTCAAGCAAGACAGACAGAACTCTGAGATTTAATGTTATTTATATTCTTTGTGAATTTTCTGCACAACCTGTCTGAAATCTTTCACTCAGTAAATTAGCTTATTTCTATTCATTCACAAAATAAAGTCTACCAGGGGGCTTTGTGTTCCATGCTCGCACCATCATCAATGAGGAGATTATTTCATCAATATGTCCCTTCCACTTCTTTAAGAAAAAATTAAATGTGGGAAGAGTCATAGAGATGAATGAGACTTCTCTTTTTAAGCAAAATGCAACGGGTGTGGCAGTCTTGCGTTGGATCTGCTGGCATTGTTGAGAAAGGAATTTGCTGCAGTCAGTGTTAGCATAGACTGCAAAAGTGTTTCGAGACGGTAGAAAATATACAAACATCGTGTGATATATTAAGAGAGAGAATGGCAGATATATCTTCTTTTGGCGACGCCGACAAATTTGTGTAGGGCTCATGGTCAGGGTCATGTTCAGGGATTTGTTGGGAATTTTGCCAGTCATGGCGCAAAAAAATGTAGGTCTGTTTTCTGGATGTGTTTGAAATTGGAGAAAACGGTTTTTATGACGGGCAATAACTATTTTAAAACGTTATTAATTCTTATTTCTCTGCACTTTAATTTGTACCTACCACTCACCATGACCATTATCTGATGAAGCTCGACACTGACCATTGTCCAACTCACCTTGACCTACCCAGAGCAGAGTTGATTTGAGGTATATATTCACTCGTCCAGTGTCATTAAATGTGTACAGGATGTTCCTTTAATGACATTACGGAATACTTCTAGTCACTGAGTGAGGCCCCGCCCAAGGACAATAGGTTACAACATGTAGATACAAAATCTTATAATATATTATATAGGTTACAACATGTAGATACAAAATCTTATAATATATTATATAGTGTCGTACAAAAAAACAAATAATGTGAAATGAAGTTTGGATGCTGAAGTAGTTGAGTAGGCTCAGAGAGAATGATTAGGTTGTGGACTCC
>APFE031376842.1:0-56830 GCA_000404065.3 Pinus taeda
GGAAGTACATCCGATCATGTACGGCCTGTGCCATTGCCAAACCGGCCATTAAGAAGCACGGCCTCTATACCCCGTTGCCTACCCCTAGTCGACCTTGGGAATCCATCTCCATGGATTACATGTCAGGCCTTCCTTCCACTAAGCATGGAAATGACTGTGTTTTTGTGGTCGTCGACAGGTTCTCCAAGATGGCCATTATGATGGCCTGCAAGAAGAATATCACAGCAGAAGCCACTGCTAAACTCTTCTTTGAACGAGTGTGGGTGCACTTTGGGATCCCACAGTCTATCATCTCAGATCGGGACAGTCGGTTTCTCAGCACATTTTGGTCCAGTCTCTGGTCAATGCTGGACACCAAACTCACGAATTCCACAGCCTTCCATCCTCAAACTGATGGCCAGACAGAGGTTGTCAATAGGATGATTGTGCACATTCTGCGCATGTATAACTCAAAGCATCCACGCACATGGGACGAGAGCCTCCCCTATGTTCAGCATAGCTACAACCGATCTCTTCACAGCTCACTGGCCATAGCCCTTTTCAGGTGGGTTTGGGATTCCAGCCACTATGCCCCATTGATGTGGCCATGCCACTTGCAGCTACTCACATGAATTCAGCTCATGTCCAGTCCGAAACAGATAGGGCCACCAGCTTCATTGAGCGCATCCAACATATTCGCCAGCAGGTCCATGACATTCTTGAGAAATCAAATGCCAAGTACAAGCAGCGACATGATCAACATCGGGTGCCACACAAGTTTCAGGTGGGCGACAAAATCTGGTTGCATTTGCAAAAGGAACGCCTTACTGGAGCTTATCGGAAATTGAGACCACTCCGATATGGTCCTTACACCATTACTAAGGCTATGGGAGACAATGCATTTGAGCTCAGCATTCCCCCATTCCTGGGCCTGCACCCAGTGTTCAATGTGGACCGCCTTCAGCCATACTTTCCACCATTGCTAGACACATCCGACATTACAGAATAGCTCCAACCCACAGAATTAAATCTAGATTGCATGGAACAAGCTGCAACTGATCGGATCATGGACACACAGATCAAGAACCCTCGCCAACAGAATATCCAACTGTATCCAGTTGTCAAAGCAGGCCAACTCCTTCAGCAGGGCAAGTGGTTCACCAGGGAATAGGTTCAGCAGAAGTTTCCTCATCTCATGGAGGAGCTCAACGCAATGGGGACCATTGCTTCCTAAGGGGGGAGGAATGATCCAGGTGGATATTGGTGGCCACCTGCCAAGTCCACCTGGACCCCCACCATTGTCTTTCTCAGCATTTTCAGTTTCCTTAATTTAGCACAACTTACTATTTTTAGCAGTTTTGCGGGTCCTGAACTTCCGGAGCCGTTTTGAGGCCCTAAACGACGTTTTTTGGGATTCCGGGGGCAACATGGGTCCATGGAATGGACCTGTTGCCCGTTCCAACAATGATAGTGCTCGAATAGATCTTTCTAATGAGCTATTGTACGCGTCAAACGGAGATCATATGCTAAAGTTACGACCCCGGGAAGTTGATGTACCAACTTACCCCCAAACGGGGCCCACAGTTTGGCGTTTCATCTCCTAGGGTTAGGTTTTGGAATGTTAAGGGTTTTTCATTGTTTCTCAACAATAAATAGGCCTTCGAGCCTCATTGTAAGTCAGTTCAGAGGCATGTAGCCCACACATCTCTTCTCAGAGATAGCTACCATCGCCCTAGCTAGTTATTTCCATTTCTGATTGTAAGCATATTTCAGTATTTTCCATTAATGAAATGAAGTATTATTTCCGCTGCATATTTGTGTATATGGTTATCTCTGTAATTTGTTGCGTTCCTGTTTAAATCCGGATCATCTCTTCAATTGCTAGACCCACTCATTAGGCTAGAGGGATAGTCTTTGTCCGCAGAGAGGATTAACCTTGTCAACAATTATGTATATATATATTGTAACAATAGATATTAACTTGTAATTAACTAAATCATTTTCTTTAAACATAAAGTGATAAATTAACATTTCAAAATTGTAAAAACCCTTATACATAACCAATTAATCATTTAAAAAAAATAAAAATAATAAGCAAGTATATTAAGCAAAAATACTCAATAATAATAATATTTTTGTTTAATACGCTTAATACTAATGTTTATAATGTTTATTAGTAATGTAATAGCACCCAATGTTAAAAAATAATAAAATGTAGACATAATATTTAAGGGAAGTGTGAAATGAGAACATAAATCAAGATTGCCACTAATTGCTGTAAAAATGAAACTTTCAACAAAAATGCCAATCATATATGAATATGATTATATTTTATCTCACATATGGTACTCCAAAAACCACCCTAAATCAGTTGTGATTTACTGTGCAGTGATTGACCTGTGAACAAAAATAAATCAAAACATATTTATTATAATTGTCTAAAGGTTGACCTTTAAAAAAAGATATGCAAGTTAATAAAAGAATATTCATCATGTACTCTAGATTAATTTTTTCTTCTTTGAGAAATAAAAGAGGTAGTACTCTCATGAGGACTAAGAAGAAAGTTTGAATAATTACGCAGTCATTTTTCTTAATTCTTCAAGAAGCTATAAATTCCAACCTTCATTATCCTTATTAGTAGGGTCAACATATGAATTTGTTAGTACAAAACATACTCCAGACAACTTGTTAAAGATAGATAAAAAATAAAGGACATGTAATTCAACTAGTACAACCACATTAAAAATATTAAAGTGGTTGATATAGCCGAAGGCTTCATAAAAATAACCAAAAACAACTATTGCAACACTCAAAATGTCTTACTAATGCACACATTTATCTAATTAATCATGTATAAAAAGGTTATGGGTCAAATTTAACTTAAGAAAAAAAGCAATTATAAATGAATGTTATAAATAATAATGAGGAACTTATCATGGAGGAACTTATTAGAATTAGAATAATCTCAAATCCCTAGGAAATTGGTAGGCAAGCAACCACGTGACACAAATATAATTTTTAAAATTGATTAAAAGTCAATGCAACCTAACAAACTCTTTAATACACTACAATCATTGATAAGCATTAAGACTAAGAATATGCTAAGCATATTCCCTTGAGAATAAGAAGCATTCAGAAAATATATAGCAAAATTAAAATTTAGGGGATACTGAATTTAAAGGAAAACACTATATAAAAGGTTTCTCAAATATAGGTATAAACATATGAAACTTCAATAAACCTCAAATAACAATTACATGTTGCAATCAGGTTGTGATAAATTGCACTCTTCTAATGAAATACACTTAAAAAGGAGCTAGCACATTATACATCTCTTCATGATCTTGAGTTTTTTTTATCTTACAATAACTGAGGGAATATAGATTCATATGACAAAAAAATACATACATTCAAGTTATTTAATAGTCATTGAACTAATTAATCCTTAAACAAAATCTTGAGAATGACAAAAATTCCATGAAGTAACAAACTTTTAGCCTTTAGTATTAATATAATGTTACACCATTAAATGGTCAGAATAACTTAGAAACTAAATAACTCTCTATGCAACCATATATCCATAAGAAGAAGTCTCAGTACTATGTGACATGTCTCAGATGTGTAAAAAGCAACCTACTGAGAAGAAAGAGAAGTTTAAATCTAGCACGTAGATGAGAAGTGTTGAAGACATATGAATATGCATCAAAGACACTCTTGTCGAGTCATATCTATTGAAAAAAAACTCATATTGAATTAAAGAAACCATGGTTGAAAGTATAAATTGGATATATTGATAAAAGAAAAAAAACAAGAGAATGAAATATAAATTGAAGAACATGTCGCTTTCAATACTATGATCCTATAGAAATCACAAAAGAAACTTGAGTAATTATAAGGGACATAAGAGATAATTAAATAACACTAGAGAACAATTTTGCTAAATACCACAAACAACTGCTAGCACAAAAGATAATAAAAATCAAGATTGGTACTGAAACCTTAGGTACGAAAAACTCCAGAATTGGAGATGACGTCCATTTGGTAGGAAAATGATAAAATAACAGTGACATTAACTTACCCAATATGCCTTCAATCACAAATCCTTGGGAGAGAAAAAGTAGGTTTCACACTAATACCTATTCACAATGAATAAGACACACTCTAAAAAAACCTTGGAATTCAATGAGATACATAAACTCGAGAGAACCTAAAATCTTTAGCTAAAAATATGTTGGAAAGGGGCATGAATAATTTACCCCTTTGTGGTGGTGCTCATCAAGTAGGGTTGAGGAGCCACTGATCGTCATCCTTCATTTGTCTGCAATACCCATGGAACCTTCATTTCCCTACAATACCCTTGGAAAAATTATAGAAGTAGTTATCAAATGGTTAAAAGAAAAAAGAATCACAGTATAAAATAAATGATAAAGAGCTGTTATGAATTACCATTTGATTAAGTATTGATAGTTGTATACATTCCATTGTGTAATAAAATCAACGCATGCCCATAAATTCATTCAACACTTGTAACAAACCAAGTAAGGACACTTAGGGAGATATGGCGAACATAGAGGAGGAGAGCGGCGCCTGTTTGCAAGAACAATGCCAAATGCACAAATGAGATAGAACGTTGGGATTTCTGTCCTTTGGTAAACTCAGGAAACTCTGGTGCCATGTGAAGGCACACATCATCTATTATGTGGCTTATTCCAATTGGGGCGTGTATAGTAATAAGAAGTTTACCATACATGGGTGGGTGTGGGTATATTAATAATAATGAATAATATTTATTAGTTTAAAATAATAAAAATATATTAAAATAATAGCAAAAAATAATAAAATTTAATATCTAATGTTAAACTATGGAGAAAAGTGCAATTTTTTTCGGCCAAAGAAAAGTTATAACTCGTTAAGTAAAAAACTGAACGCAATATATCTTTCCCGCGGTAGGTTTAATACACAATTATAAGAAAAGAAACCATTTTGTTTTAAGTCTACAAGATGCATATTTGAGTATAATTGGAAAAACTATGATAGAGTAAATTGTATAATAATATTAATAAAAGTCACGGAGTCTTAAATTGAATATAGTTCCATTAATGGGATAAATAAAAACTTTTTGAAAATTTCCAATTAATCAACCATACTGATTTTCATATTAGCATAAGATTTAGCAACCACTTTTACAAGGCTTTTAATCCAACACATGGTGTACCATTATGTCATAATCTTCAAATTTCCATAATGAGGAAGGTAAATTTTCCATATTATATTAAAATTGATTAAAATTGCTTCTTCTATATTCTACATAATATAATCAACAAATTGAGAGAGAAACCATTGCTTTTAGTTATAACACTTCTAAATCTTGTAGCACTAATAAACACCCTTATATTGTCTATCAACACTTGATGTGTGATGGTGATTGTAAGAGTCACCATGCACATCCCATCAATAAGTGACATGAAGAGATAGGGATGACTTAGAATCAACATATTTGGATTCGGCTAAAAATTGATTGTACCTACTTCTTCTATGGTATTCATATAATTAATGGATTTGGAGGGAAACCCATTGCTTGCAATTATAACACATCCAAGCCTTCTAGTATCGATAAACACCCTTATATTTTATATCAACACTTGTGTGATGGTGATTGAAGAAAGTCACCAAGCACATCCCATCAAATAAGTTACACTAGAGAGATGTGGATCATTTAGTTAAATCCATCATGAGATCTTCTTAATGTTGATTATAGCATGCCAATTTGATGCCATTCATTTTCCAAAATCGCATCAAATGTTGAACAAAATTTTGACATTAAAATTTTGTACATACATTAATATTGGAATTAAAGGAACATACATGAACCCACACAAAATTTAGCAAACTATTATTTTAAAGGAAATGCTTACTTGACAAACTTATTTTTACTTAAGATACTAGGTTAATGCCTATAAATTTTAAGGATATAAATTTATCTCTTAGTGTGAAAGCCTTGGTGAAGCTTACTTGTCACCTAGTATGTAAACTATACAAATTTTGGAAAAATTGTTGTAAATAAATTCAAATTTCTATTGATTGTATATATAGTCCCTATAACGTTTTGGTTATTTTTAAGATAAATATTTTATCCTATAACATTTGCTTGAATCATTATAGAAAAAATAAAAATCGGTGAATCTCTTCTTTTGTAAAAAGCATGGAAAATTAGCCCTTCTAGGAAATTTAGCCCCTAAAATTTTCCCTACAATGAATATGGAAGAGGATTTTCCATTATAAAGGTTGAGACCAAAGGGATTTTCCAGCTATTTTACTTTTCCCAATAATCTTCCATAAAGTTTCTTTCATTGGACCCCAATATTTTTTTTTTCAAAAGATAAATCATATTTAGATTTGCATAAATGAGAATGACTTGGGATTTTGGAAGGAAACAATTGATCCATAGATTCAAGAATTCCAATCTAGAAAGCTTAAATAATATTAGTAGACATTAAATTGCGTGCCTATGATGAAGTATCATAGGAAAAATATGTGTGTCTCGCACCTTGTTACACATCAATTTGTCACCGTCCGTGTTATCCCTTCTCCCGCACCTTGGAGGACTTATTCTGGGACCTGTGAGAAGTGACATAACCTGGAAACACTTGCATTGTATTCCCCTAAGTATGTACTTCATATGCCCTGAAGACATCTTCTACAAAATACCCATAAAAATAGCCCTTTTTCCATTGCGCGGTTTCACTGTGTATCACTCGCGCCAATAGGGGAAATCCTCCGAAGAGGGCGTGCCAGATGGTGCTCTGTCTCAGAGTCACACTCACGCCAGGCCAGTTGGGTAAAGTTTTTAACAAACAAACTTAAGAAGGTTCTTCCTAACCCACTCATGAATTGAATCTATATTGAGTTGGTTTAGTTTGGCTTCGAATCTCCATAGGAGGGAAGTAGTTCTCCACCTCTCACGGAAGCTTCTTAGTGATAAAGCCAATCCCATGAATATTGTGGATGATCTTAACTCCTTCCCCTCTATCTATAAAAGCTTTTCCTTTTGCCTTTGTCAAGCTAGTTCCAAGTGCTAGTTTTCAAGTCCCAAAGTCTGAGAATTGCTAAGTTCATGCTGCAAGAAGCCTTCTTCATTCCCATAAGGCTAAATCTAAAGTGAGGAGACTCTTGTCCAAGTAACCAAGGAGAGAGAGGCTTGTTCCCCATTCCCAACAAGCTTTGAAAGGCATGTGCTACTGATCACCCAGCCAAAGGAGGATTTGACGTCAGAACTATGGTTGTATTCTTCTTTGTTTATCAATAATAGACGACTATCATTATGGTTCCACTCTTATTGTCTCTTGTAATGATGATTGAGTTATATCATTTCTGATTGATATATAGTTTCAACTATTGGATTTTACGCTTGTGTTTGTGTCGTTCTTTGCATGTGCAGGTGTCCGTTCATGGGGATTGTGGGGATCGTGACTAGCCAGAGCAAAGGAACGAGAGCGTCGACTCTTCTACAAGTACTAGCGTTGGAATCCAGGTAGGCCCTCATCATCGGTCTTTAATTTGCAATTAGGAGCCTGTGTGATAGTGTTGTTTGATTGTTGCTAGACCCCATTTGGGCTAGTAGGGATCGCCTCTGTCCGCAGAGGGGATTTACCTCCACAACAATTTGGCGAATTCACTGGGGAACTCAGATCGGAACTCCTTCTGCTCCTCTGCGGAAGGTTAAGTTTCCTTGTAAATTGTACAAGGAGACCATCTTCTTCGTGATTGTCCTGGCATTCCTAGGATCCTAGAAGTATGGTCTCATGATTCGGTCTACCCCTCCTCGTCCTCTGAAGCTCACGGCGATGATACCCTATCAACTGGCAATGGTAAGAAGAAAGGGAAGATTCGATTCCCCTGTAGGTTATGTGAAGGCAACCATCTCCTTCACCTTTGTCCGCTCATGGATAAAGCTTCTGCTATTTTGGAAGGTCTTACAGCTTCTTCACCCCAACTCCCCGTTGGTTATCAGAGGCTCTCTTCAGATCCTCTCCCTGTCGACGAAGAGATTGATTTAGATCCTTCTCTTGTCCATCCTCCTCTTTCCGAACCTGGCTGTGCTAAGCCTGTTCGGGACCAACCATTGGTCGGAGAAAGTGTCAACTTGGGTTCACTGCCTATTGATCACTCTGTTTTGGAAGAGCATCATAATCATGTTCTTCTCGTCTCGTCAAATTCCCCTGAGTCCGAAAACGACTCTCCTCTCCCAGCTGATCCCGAGAGTCCTTCTTCGGAGCAGGGGGGCAATCATACGATTGCCCCACCAAGTAGTTCAGTCATTTCCTTCGACTGGAGTCACCTGAATGCTTTCTGCCTTCCATCCTATGTGCCTTTCTAGATTACAGTACGTGCCTGTGATAAGGCAGTACCTGGCACTGTCTTGGATGAGGGTGAATCTGTTAGTCTTATGCCTTCCACTACTTGGCAAGCTTTGGGCTCCCACAGCTTGTGCTGGTCGCACAAAATCTGATGGTGTTTGATGGAGGAACCAGTCAACCATTAGGGATCCTTCCGAGGTTACCTATTACTTTGGGAGGCAAAACCGTCTATATCGACGTACTGGTTACCCAAGGTGCTTTAGATTTTAGTCTTCTCCTTGGTCATGACTATGTTTATTCCATGGGGGCCCTTGTCTCTTCCCTTTTCCGTGTGGTTTTATTTCCACACGACGGAAGGATCGTGACTATAGATCAATTATCGTTCTTTATTCCCCTGGTGCCTCCTGCGCAGTTGTCATCCCCTCTTGGTTTTTATCCATTAGTTGTATCTGCCCCACCGCAGGTCAACTACGTGGCTACTTATCCCATGCCTGTATCCAGTGATGCCGCCGTTGTTCATAGTGTCCTGGGGGCATTGGGTCCTGACTTCCAAGATGAGATCCTTCCACCAGGAGTGGCACTCTTGGAAGCTATGACTTCTTGTTCATTATGATGAAGTTCGTGGCGGAGCATAGTTTTCTTTCCTACGTCAAGCTCCTTAAAAAATGAAACTGGGTCTAGTCGGAGCATAGTTCGCTTTCCTATGTCAAGCTCCTTAAAAAATGAAACTGGGTCTAGTCGGAGCATAGTTCGCTTTCCTATGTCAAGCTCCTTAAAAAATGAAACTGGGTCTAGTTGGAGCATAGCTCGCTTTCCTATGTCAAGCTCCTTAAAAAATGAAATTGGGTCCAGTCAGAGCATAGTTCGCTTTCCTATGTCAATCTCGTTAAAAAATGAAATAAGGGTTATGAGGATAGTTCTTTTACTGTGTCAACCTCATTAAAAAAATGAAGCAACTCCCTTTCCAAATCGAGTCTTGTGGTTAAGATCTCGTAAAATACAAGTCGAGTCTTTCCAAGATCTCGAAAGTGAACCTTCATTCCATCCACTCTGTTGAATGCAATGAAGCTTGGGGGGCATGTACCTCATTTTGCATCATTATGATGGGGGCATGCGAACTTATAACAAGCATAGTTTTTCATTTCAAGCTTGTGTAAACATGAAATCGAATCCAAGCATAGTTCTCCATGGTTCAAGCTTGTGTAAAAATGAACGCATACCCATTTTACATCTCGTGATTGCTGTCTTTATCCGCTAAATTTTGTTAGATGAGCCTTAGTTGTTTTCATCCCATCGCCACCATCTCTTTGGCCGATCATGTGCTTTCACTTGGTTGTTTCTCCTTTCTTGAGGAACCGCAACGATGAGTGGTTTCATTAGCCAGCCTCTTGACCATTACATGTTTTGAGCAGTTTCACCATTGTCGGAACCAGTTTCTACCCTTTATACCACTCGTTCCTCTAGGATGAGTCACCTTTAAGCTCTTTTCTGACTTGTAAAATATGAAAAGATTGCCAAGTTTTTTTTTTCCTTTTTAACTCGTTAAAGAGAATAAAAATGGAGTCATCTTTTAGCACTTTTCTGACTCTCTAAATATGAAAAGATTTCCGAGTTATTCCTCTTGACTCGTTAAATGTAAATAAGAGGCGATCGTTTTTAAACTCTTTTCCGACTGTGTAAAGACGAAAAGATCGTCGAGCCCTTGTCGTTTCAAGCTCGTTAAAGGTTACGAAACGACGTGATTTTGGTTGCTTTTTCACTTTTTCAGGTCGAAGTCACTAATTATGAAAAGTACTCCTCGATCATAATGGTTGGGCGGTTCTTTCGATCATTGTTTTATACCTTTTTGAGCTCAAGAGACACAACTTTACGAAAAAGGACACCCCTGGAGTTTACTTTTCTGTTGTCTTTTCAAACTCACTAAACATGAAAAGGCACCAAGTTCTTCCTTTGTCAGACTCGTTAAAACTTAATGACATCGGATTCCGTCGAAATGATGTTTTACAAGCATATTTTATCCCCGTCAAGCTTGTCATAAAAAATAAACAGGGTACTCGCCATAAATGGTGGGGAAAATGGAACCAGAATTATTGTCGTGTTCGCAGTATGTCGCTCTTGAACATGGCACTTGTCTGCATTCATGTCTGGGTGGGGACATCTCATCTCATTTTCCACTTGCCTCCGTGGGTCTGGGTGATCCTGTTTGACCTCTCATCTACTCGTTGCCTTGTCACCATGACCTCTGATCATTTAATGTCAAATACTGCCAAGTCCACTGTCATGCCACCGATATGTTCAAGAGAAGTTGACCTCTGCGAAATAATCAACCTCCCTCTGATAACTCACATAATCCTGATTCACACAAAATATTACTCCCCTCTGTCTCGCATTGATGATGTGGGAAACGCTATGGCCCACCTTCGATCAAGGTCGCTTCCTGTTGACTTCAACTCATTATCCAGGAAGTTGACCTAGAGACTCCCTTAAGGGGCCTTGGAGCCTGCATGCCTCAATGGCAGGTTCTTCGTGTTCGACACGAGGTTTTCATCATTGACTTCCGATCGAATGATTCTACGGGTGTTCAAAGCCAGCTCACTGATTCGCATGCCATAGATTTTACCTATAGTAACTTGAGGACCATTGTCATTATTGGTGGTACCTCTCGTGTCTGTTAACAATTTTCATCATTGGATGGTAATCAGATGATGTTCCTGCATGTTCGACTTCAACTTCCATATTAGCATGCTTGAACTTGTACTTTGTTCGGGTCGAGATGGAGCGTAAGACCCTGGATTTTGTCTGTTCAGATCCAGGTTGCGATTTTGTGGATTATTATGATCATTACATGACTCATTCACTAGATGGCTGCGACCATGCCTGAGTCTATTTATCAATCCTTGCTGGATGGCTGCGCCCATACCTTGGATCCAGATTTTTATGTACTCTACTGTGGATGGCTGCGCCCATACCACATACATCATGTGCTTGAGATATCAGTTGTACTTCTCCATGCAGGTTCTCTGGCGGCAATGTTTTCGGTTGGCCATGTTCTTGTAAAGCATTTCACCCCCCTCTCTCTCTCGGGCCTCATGCTTTAGGAGGCATCTGTTACACAACAATTTGTCACTGTCCCTGTTATCCCTTCTCCCGCACCTTGTAGGACTTATTCTGGAACCTGTGAGAAGTGACATAACCTGGAAACACTTGCATTGTATTCCCCTAAGTATGTACTTCATATTCCTTGAAGACATCTTCTGCAAAATACCCATAAAAATAGTCCTTTTTCCATTGCGCGGTTTCACTGTGTATCACTCGTGCCAATAGGGGAAATCCTCCAAAGAGGGCGCGCCAGCTGGCGCTCTGTCTTAGAGTCGCACTCGCGCCAGGCCAGTTGGGTAAAGTTTTTAACAAACAAACTTACGAAGGTTCTTCTTAACCCACTCATGAACTGAATCTATATTGAGTTGGTTTAGTTTGGCTTCTAATCTCCATAGGAGGGAAGTAGTTCTCCACCTCTCATGGAAGCTTCTTAGTGATAAAGCCAATCCCATGAATATTGTGGATGATCCTAACTCCTTCCCCTCTATCTATAAAAGCTTGTCCTTTTGGCTTTGACAAGCTATTTCCAAGTGCTAGTTTTCAAGTCCCAAAGTCTGAGAATTGCTAAGTTCATGTTGCAAGAAGCCTTCTTCATTCCCATAAGGTTAAATCTAAAGTGAGGAGATTCTTGTCCAAGTAACCAAGGAGAGAGAGGTTTGTTCCCCATTACCAACAAGCTTTGCAAGGCATGTGCTGCTGATCACCCAGCCAAAGGAGGATTTGACGTCAGAACTATGGTTGTATTCTTCTTTGTTTATCAATAATAGACGACTATCATTATGGTTCCACTCTTATTGTCTCTTGTAATGATGATTGAGTTATATCCTTTCTGACTGATATATAGTTGCACCTATTGGATTTTACGCTTGTGTTTGTGTCGTTCTTTGCATGTGCAGGTGTCCGTTCACGGGGATCGTGGGGATTGTGACCAGCCGGAGCAAAGGAACGAGAGCGTCGACTCTTCTACAAGTACTAGCGTTGGAATCCAGGTAGGCCCTCATCATCGGTCTTTAATTTGAAATTAGGAGCCTACGTGATATCATTGTTTGATTGTTGCTAGACCCCATTTGGGCTAGTAGGGATAGCCTCTCTCCGCAGAGGGGATTTACCTCCACAACACACCTAGTTATGAATATTTAGTCTTTTTTCTTCAAACAATTTACATACATATTCATATTGTGGCCAAGATAGTTCATGACAAATAAATGTTTCTCATTGAATATAAACTTGAAAATAGTTTACAAGTCTCCTTCAAAAATAGGGGTCTCTTACAACCCCCTTTAAAGTAAACTCACCAAAACAAGGCATATTGTGTTGAGTATCCACAAAGAACCCAAACACAAGATCCTTTAACCATTTTTGTTGATAAATTTCAACATGTCTTCTAGCATAAGACATGATTCCAACTTTAACTAATAGAATTGTTTCCATAAATTCAACAACAATGTGCACTTGTATCAAAAAGAAATTCAAATATGTGAGGTAAATAAATTTGCATAAGTTAGTGACGAATATACCGAGGATAAATAGAAGTATGTTTTTCCTTTATTTTCTTGTCATGAACCATCTTAAGAAAATCATTGATATGAGGACGTTTCATCCATGCCAAGATTTATAAATTCTTAGTTGACCTGAACAATAGTAAGAATATATAATAAAAATTCTAAGCATTTCTTTAAATAACCTGGATTTCTAAGGAAACTTAGCTCTCCTAGAAGTGTTTTACATATTATTCTCTCAAAATTCAAATTCATTTCTTCAATCATTTTCAATCTCTTCATTATCTTCACAGCCTTCCTAGTCTATAAATGTAATTTTAGATCCAACAAAGACTATAATTATAGAGCACTCCTTGAAACACATGAAACAACCAAAACATAAGTCATACTAGTTCAAGTTGTTTGATTGAGAATCCCAATGCAAAATTAGATAACAAATCTATAAGATAAATTGCAGTGTGTGACAAACTGGTGTTGCGTTGTTGATCCTTTGTAGATTTACTATTCTTTTGAAATAGATCAATTGTGTCCCAATGAAGCAAATCAATGATTTCAATTGCAAACAATTTCATCATTGCTTGGCTAAGAAAGCCTAACTAATCTCTAAGTGCACATCAAGTTTCATATTCTATACCTTATCTTAGAAACTCATGCAATGATACCAAAGATCCCTCTCTTCATTCAACATTGTTTAGTTCATGGATTGCTTATATTTTCTAGCAAGCATATTGATGCAAGCTCTTTCAAAGATGATTCAATTTGTACCATGAAATTTTTTCCAATGGAATCATGAGCCCTTGAAAATAACTACATAAAGAGGAAAAATCAATGAGTGTTCCTCTGTTAACAATTATCTTTTCCAAATATCTATTTCTCCTCGATAACAACTAGGCCTAAGAAAGAGGTTCAAAGCCTTCTAAAATTATGCCCCTTTCAAAAACCCTTCTTGCTATTGAGCAATACCCATAAAAAACTACATTAAAAATTTCTTTCACACACAAAATATACCATAAATAAACGACTTACTATTATGGGAGAATTTTAGGTTAAGAGATTTTTTACCTCAACCAATGCCATAGAGAGTAGAAAAATAATTAATATAGGGCTTGGAATTATCTTGTTGCCTAACTACACTGCTCATGTCCATGGCAATTTTCTCCTCCCCAACGTGCACATTTCTCTATTTGTGATTCACTTATTGAATTATCTCCATTCATGATACCAAATTGAAAAGCATCCCAACAACAAAGAAAACTCAAATTCTACCCTCAAATAATAATAATTGGGAAATGCAATTAATGTCTTACATCCTATAGGAGAGAAACTATGATAGGCAGTCATTGTAATGGAAAAAAACTAAGATTTTGAGTGCACATGTTCCTTTACATCTCCTACAAACTCTAGTCTGAAGATAATTTTATCCCATGCATCTATCAATGACTCGCTTAAATCATAAAAAATAATAACCCTACAACTATATCATGGCATATTCCCTCTCCCTCTCTCTCTCTCTCACACACACAAACACACACAAGGTGTTTTTCATTTATGGTACCTAATGAGATGGAAGAACAAAAGAATTGTACCCTTCCTCAATCTCAGTTTCCCTTCATTACATTGTCACTTTGATTATTTGATTCTTTGAACACTCAATAGGAACCTTCAATTTTTTCTTTAAAAATCAGTATGTCACTTTGATTACTGGTTCCTTTGAACGCCCAATAGGCACCCCTAAATTTTTTTCAAAATTGTTATTAGAAATAGAAAAGACATGGCACAACTTCAAACTAAATCATCAACAAAATGCCACAAACTCTATATAATTGATGATAATTTACAAGGATCTCCAAAGCCTCTTAGAATTTCCAATTTTAATTTATAAGGGGTTGGCTACCTTGATATCAAAAACTTGAGTGAGAGATCTAGGTTGTCATTTTCTTGGATACATTAGCACACTAAAAAAAATAGTGAAAACCCATTATGCTTTTTCTTCCATACAAAACCAAGAGAAAACCCCCATATCTTTTACCTCCTTAAACAACTATATCTCAATGGCCTAATGCAAGGTAGGATAGATCCATGTTAATCACGTTATTCTCACCTTCTTTGTGGATCATACTGGTGTACATACATTAAAATTGACATTAAAAAAAAAAAACATGAAACCACACAAAATTTGGATATTGTTATTTCAAATTGTTGATACCTATGTAACTAATACATATTTCATAAGCTGATTGTTACATTAACCAAGTTAATGCCTACATAATGTAGATGATAATTGCATGCCTCCCCCTCTTAGCTACATTTCCTAATGCATACATCAACCTTTCAATACCCCATCACAATGTAGGAAAAATAAATATTCAAAAACTAAGGCCTACATTAAACTTATGAAGGGTGAAAAATCATGTCTTGTAGAACCAAAACCATATAACCCCCTCATAAGGACTTTAAGAAAATTTACTTGTTGTGTATTGAAGATGTAGAGTTAATATTAATGATGACTTATGTCCTCTACTACATAATTAAGGACAATGAGGTATGCTCATCACACGAGCCTTAGACCAGAGCCCGACGGTGCCATTAGCAAGGTAAAGCTAACCAAACATTAAAAAACAATTATTTTTCCAAAACTTATTTTAATATAAAATTTCCTAACATAGGTTAGAAATTATTTTTCCAACAATTACATAGCTGTGAGAACAAGCTAATACTTCACATGATTGATATAATAACAAGGGCCATGTGGTGGCATGTCACTTTTCATTTGTATACATGAACTTTTTTATACAATTTTTAGTTTATTTAGTTAAAATGACATGTGTGAAAATAAAATTATTTGAAAAAAAAAAAAACAAACAAACTTTATTAAAAACTTATATATTTAAAATTTCGATTATATTTTATATTAAAATGAATTGATATATTCAAATAAGTTTTTGGAGTTAGAAATGTTGTTATTTGAAAATGATTTTAAATGATTAACTAATTAAACTTTATTAAATTTCTCATGAAATAATACAACCTCATGTATTTCCTAGAATTCCTCATTGCCTTGATCCATTGCTTATCTTGACAAACATTTACACCCTGAGGTGACTCCAAAAACTCATAAATTTTGTAGCCTATATTAAGATAGGAATCAATATTTACACTAGAATTTGAGGGCTGAAAATGTGAAAGGTGGTCTTGAACCTTTTTTAAGTTCCCCGTTCTATCAGAAGATAACTGGGTAGTTTTTTTCTCCCTACATCCAAGCATGGAAGATCACCTGAAAACTTTAAAGGAGTGTTTTTCATAGTTACAAAGTAATAATACACCATCACTTGCACTATTTGAAGAGGCTCTTCTTGGTTTCCTTGGCTTCTTATGTTCATTGAAAAGCTTTACACAAAGGGAACCCACATAATTCCATGCAAAATCCCAAGTAACCAATAACATTGATGTGAGACATTAGCATTTTAAAATGTAACCCAAAACAGAGAGAAACAAAAATAGGAACAAACCATAGAGAGAATGTATGATTTATACATTTGTTCTTTGCATGGCTTTTCACTTAAACCAATGATATTAAACTCCATTTTAGCGTGCCTTTTTTCAATGCGTACTCCTTTCCACACTTTATTTGCCTACAAGAAAGTCGCATAGTGACAAACCAACTCTTGAAAGAAGAATTACAAGACAGAAATCAGAGGCATAGATATTTTGTGTTGCATTTTACCTTGGACTAATTAATCTTCCATGGATTGTCAACGCTTTGATTTGCTAACAAAAATTCAATGAAATCACTTTCTTTGATGAGCATCGTTGTTGACACATCTGCAAAAAATGGAAATAAGTTAGTAAAACCTTAAATAAAATTCTTGATACAAAACTTGAATACAAAACTTGATGTGTCTAGAAATGGTGTACAACACAATAACTGATATTAACATAATTGAATGCACCACATATTAATATACCAACTAGATAGATGATAAATGGAGACGTACCATTCCTTCTTGAAAGAGTTAAGGATTTCAACATCTATACATATTATTGAAGGTAAACTTGGTTATTCATCTAAGGCAATCTAGGGCCAATGCTTCAATATGCCATTTAAAGACCAGCATCTATAATTATCTTTTTTGGATTAGACACTTAATCCCCTTATAAAGAGACTAAAATCAATGTGAGAGGAAATGAAAAAAAGTATTAGGGCTTCCTATCCTGAACTATAACACCAAAGGTCATATATATATTTTAATAGTTTGCTAGGGGTGCAAGTCAACGAAAGTCAATGCCTAAGTATGTTATTACAAATTCTTAATTTTTTATGACAAGAATTTTTATGAGTGAACTTGCTAGATTGACTCATGATTTGAAATAAATTTGGGTATAATATATGGAGCTCTATAAATTTGGACCATATTTTATTTGGTTTGTAAACTTACATAGTTAAGGAATTGGAAACTTTCAACGATTTGTAAACTATGAGATTTGGGTGCAGATTTTTTGGTTTATATCATAGGCTCGCAGCTATTACAACAATACACTCAGTACAAGCTCAACATATCACTTAAAATAATTGAATGAACTTGGGTGGGGAGAATAACAATCGTTTATCTTGACCCAACTGAGATAAACCCAATTGTGTGTATGTGTCTATATATATAACCTACACAAGTGTATTACATATCTCATATATGTACGTATTATATATGTCTATATATATATATATATGTGTGTGTGTGTGTGTGTGTGCATTTAGTATCTTATGTCTATATAACCAATTAAAAATAAATGTCACCGCAGACCATTATCATGTCAAAAAGATAATTAAAGGAAACAATTATTATTATACTAAATCGAACGTTATTTATATATTTCATAAAATTGGATTATAATGTACACATCAAATTTCCACCCAAAGAAAAACACAAAAAAAAAAAATTGAACCCTTACCCATATTAAAAGAAATCCCAATTTGTGTTGGCCTAAAGCTAATATGATATTGCCTGCATCTAGTAACACCTCCTCACAGATCAACCAAAGGAGAAAAACTCAAATGGAAGAAACTTTGCCTCACCAACAAATAACCTATGTAAAAGAAAAGACCATGAGCAATTTTTTAAAGACCACTAGTAATTGAAAATAAAATTCATAATAGTTGGCATACCAACATCAGTTCAAAGCGAAGCACACATTAAGCAAACCCTTCAACCCATTTAATCAAATGAACATGAAAAAGTGCGTACTTCCTAGAGGCATTTTGTCTCAAAACTATATCCAAAACCCTCAATGCATCTTGGGCTTTATTAGAAACCTCCCCTTGAATAACAACTTGTATAGTTTTCATTGAGATCTTTGCAGCAAATGTAATTCTGCCTTGAATTTCTCCCCTCTATCTTCTCTTCTCTTTTTTGACTAATCAATCTGAATGGGACTTCCATTCCAATAGGCCAAATTAATTAAAAAAAACAATTAAAATGAAAAAATGCATCGACATTACATCCCAACCTATTCGAAATTTAACACTAGAACATAGAATTATGGAATTCAAAAGACTTATCTATAATCCTTAGTCCTACAATTGCAACTAATGCCGAGACTCAAAATAATACATTAAAATTCCAAGACTTTGCTCCCATTTCACCCATTAGTAATAGTGATACCAAATCCCTACACCATCCACGCCATCACCACGAATAGTAAATTATTACACACAAACCAAACCGCAGATCCTAAACTAGCAATTAATAAAATCTTAAAACCCCAGGAACAAAATGATAACTACTTCCTTGAAATGTAAATTTAATACTTCGTATATTAAAACACACAATAGGGAAAAAAACCCTTGTAACCCAACCAAGCAATTATACATTGTATGCGTGATAAACATTACTAACTAAATTGTGGTTAAAATCCTTACATTCTTAAACCCTATTCATCATTAGTAAGGACAACACTAACTAAAACAAGGTCAAAAGCCTTACCTTCTTGAAATCCTTTCGTCATCAATAACAACAATACATTTAATGTTGTTTCTTTTAACAAACAATAGTAAACAAACTTTTCTCTCCATCATAAGAAAAATATTTGCCACCCAGTTCAGTCTCACCATATATTTGACTTTATCCATAATCCTCCTACACAAGATCTTAATGATAGCCTCTTTTCTGTTACCCCCATGCTCACCAGTGATTTTAACCTACAACAGAATAATGAAAATTTATCGTTTGCCTTCTTAAAATACAGTAAGTTGAAAATATCAGAAAGCCATTAAAATTTTGGAATTTACTTGCATCGTAATGAAATGAGTCCAGGAGATTTGAAAATCATACTAAGAAGTGATTGCATAGTTACTTAACAGGTCTACTAGATTGACCTTGTCTAGGTTGTTTAGTTAGAACATGAGGAGCGTGTGGGGGTTTCTGTGACATTGAGGAGGGATTGGGGTTGGGGGTGGCAGAACTTTAATAGGTTGACCAGAAGAAGGCCCAAATTGTGTTTCAATTTGGGGAGGATTGGGGGGCGGCAGTGGCAGAATTCATCGGGTTGACTAGAAGAAGGCCCTTCTCCATCACCCGGGCCTGATATATCCTTGGAATCCACTATAAAACTTGTTCTCAAAACACATTATCAAACTGGATCAAAATAATTGTGACACATTCCGACAAACAATCACTAATAAACATCCAAACTAGCAAACTCAATCAAAATTATTGACTTGTGTTCCCACAAACAAACAAAGTCCCCATACTACATAAGAAAACTTCTCTCTACATACTCGAAGAGTCCCCATCATCCAACAAAGAAATCGAATATGAAATAACTATTTTGACTGTAAACAAATAGGATGACCTATAAATTATTGATAGAAACCAACCTCAAATCTAGAGACCATCCCTCCAAAAGCTCTGACTAAGCCAACAAAAACCCAACAAAGGTAATTTTTTTTATAAAACCATGCATTTAATGAAACATGGATTCTAAATATGATCAGGTGTATATTCCTGGCCACCCACCTATTCCGCCTAGAACTCCACTCAAATTCATTTGTTTCCTTGTTTATTTCAGCATTTACTATTTTTAGCAGTTTTTCAGGTTCAGCACTTCTCAAGCAGTTTTGACCCCCTTAGCGACTTTTCTTGAGGTTTTCTGCAGGCCCGTAGTCATCTATGGGTATGTGGAAAAACCTTTAGTACTTGGAGAGACCTTTCCAATAAGGTATCGTATGCACAATCAGAGATAATATGACCAAGTTATGACCCCGCGAAGTCTTCTACCCAAATAACCCCAACGAGGCCCACAAACTCTTGGTGTTACATCTCCTAGGGTTAGGGTTTTGGCTGTTTAGGGCTTCCTCATGTTTTTCAATAATAAATAGGCCCTTGAGCCTCAGTGTAACACAGTTCATAGGCATGTATCCACCACATCTCTTTTGAGATATAAACTACCATCGCCCGAGCTAGTCTTATTTCCATTTTATTTGTAAGCATATTTTAGTATTTGATATTAATGAATTGAAGTGTTATTTATATTGCATATTTGTATTTATGGTTATCTGTATAATTTTTTGCATTCCTGTTTAAATTCAGATCAATGGTATCGAAGTGGTCTGCTCATTCTTTGTTTTTCTTTGCATGTCCCCAACAAGGTCGGGATATAAGGAGTTAGGGATTGAATTGGTTGAAGCTTTGCAAGAACAACCAAGAAAATCCAAAAGGCCTACCATGGGGGATGAAAAGAAAGATGAGGGGGTAGGAGATCCTTTCAAAATCTTGCTCAAAGAAGCCCTCAAGCAAAAAGGGAATGCGATGATGGATAACTTTGCCCAAATATTTTAGTGCCACCCAAGGGTGACACATCTACTTCCAACAGCTACTTTGGAAGCACCACACCCTTTAAGGTACAAGTTAACTTTGACATTCCCATATTTGAGGGTCAGATAGATGCAAACACCATAGATAAATGGTTGAATATGTGAGAAGGATATTTTTCTGTTCATGATTTTTCCAACAGAGAAAAGATTACTTTTCCTCTTCTCAAAGCCTTCCCCCATGTCAAGGAGTAATGGGAAACCAATTGTGAGAAAAATGATGAAATCACGCCCTCACTATTTTCGGCCGTGCCCACTTTCGATTCCTTCCCGGACACTATCAATGAGCAGTAATACCCTATAAGGAGCTATGCGGATAAATACATAAAGTGGACCACACTGCGATAGGGAAGGGATCAAGATGTGGCGAAGTTTATCAATGTTTTTCATACCCTTCGCAAGAAGTTGGGTATCAAGGATTTTGAGAAACATTTGGTACTCAAGTATTGTAGCTACCTACACAAGTACATCTAGAATGAGATGGATTTCTTGGATATCTCCTCGCTCGTCACAACATATCGATACAATGTCAAGATCGAGCAGAAGCTTAAACAGAAAAAGTGAGAGTTTGGATCTTCAAATCTAAAGTAAGGGAAAGGCACCCCCAAATCACAGAACAAAGGGAAAACCCAAGGTGGGGTGACCTAGGATAACCCATGAAATGCACAAGCAAAGAAGAACACCATGAAGATAAAAAAGGACACGAGAAAGTGGTGTGAGTTCCATAAGATCTCCACTCAGAACACCAGTGAGTGTCGGGCCATGCATTCACTGGTGGCTGAGATGAAGGCTTTTGAGTTCAACGCATGTTCTGACTCTAACTCATAACCCAACAAGGGGAATGACAAAGGGAAGCAGATCATTGACATGGAGCCTAGTGCCACCATGGCCACCATCAAGATCTAGAAGATTGAGCCTGAAGATCCAGAAGAGGGGGAGAACCTATTCCACTCACATATCTGGGTGAATGATTCTTCGTTGTAGTTCATTGTCGACAGTGGGATCCAAAATAACCTTATTTCAGTAGAGGTCATGAAGCATTTGGTGCTACCAAATACAACACTTCCATAACCTTACACCATCAGGTGGCTTCACCAAGGATGAGATCTCCTCATCAACCAACAATATCGCCTTCCGTAAAGCATCGAGCCCTTCATGGATGAGGTACTGTGTGATGTTTCTCCTCTTGAAGTTTGTGATGTGTTATTAGGACAACCATACTTATGGCAGTGACATGTTGTATATGAGTCTAGACCTAACTTTGTTATTATTTCTTTGGATACTAAGCTATACAAGATAGAGGATGTAGCCCCACCTACCGCCATGTCTCTGATCTCTGCTAAGAAATGCAGTAAGGTCATCTCCTAGATTGGGAAATTTGTTTTATTTTTGATTCACTCTCAAAGTAAGGGGAAGGTTGTAGCCACAACCATGGTCCCTAGGAAGGGTTACTCCAAGCAGCAGAAGTAGGTGGATACGGTCATGGAAGAATACAAGGACATCTTCTCCTCACCCACAAGGATACCGTTGCATTGTGAGGTTAAGCATTCAATCAATCTGACTCCCGAAGCACCTCTACCCAACGGGCAGATATATCATCACTCCATTCTGTAAAATGAAGAGATCAAGTGGAAAATCTAGGATTTGCTACAGAAAGGGCACATCTAACCAAGTTCCTCACCTTGTGGGAGCCTGATTGTACATGTACAGAAGAAGGTTGGGACCTAAAGGCTCTGAATCGATTATTGAGCACTAAAAAAAATCACTGTCAGGATTAGGTATCCAATATCATAGATTGATGATATGCTGGACCAACTTAAGGGAGCCAAGTATTTCAGTAAGATCGATCTGAAGTATGGTTATCACTAGGTTCCAATAGAGCCCACAAATGTATGGAAGATTGTCTTTAAATCCAAGGAAGGCATTTTTGAATGGTTAGTTATGCCCTTCGGGTTGACAAATGACCCTACTACTCTCATGAGGCTAATGGATGACATCTTGCGAGTCTTCACCAAC
Organism: Pinus taeda; assembly: GCA_000404065.3. NCBI lineage: Eukaryota > Viridiplantae > Streptophyta > Pinopsida > Pinales > Pinaceae > Pinus > Pinus taeda. The sequence goes on from APFE031376842.1 coordinate 22,815, forward strand.
TCGTTCATGGGGGTTTATTTGGACAACATCGTCATATTCAACAAGAGTTGGGAAGAACACTTGCAACACATTCGGCAGGTCCTTCAAACCCTTCGACAACACAAACTATGTTCCAACTTGGAGAAGTGCACCTTTGGCATGAGCTGGGTCTAATACTTGGGTTACATCATAGATGAGAGTGGTGTGCATGTGGACCTGACCGAGATCCAAGTCATTCAGGACTGGCTAGCCTCGACCACTCTAACGGAGCTTCGTAGCTTTTTGGGCCTTGCAAATTTCTATCGGAGGTTCGTGTTGGGATTCTCTCATATCACTTGGCCTTTGAGTCAAATTACTAAGGGCGGGGTGAAATAAATTTTTTCCTAGTCTAAGTCCCAACAGAAGGTGTTCGTTGAGTTAAAGCACTGCTTTTGCTCTGAACTGGTACTCACACTTCCAGACCTATAACAACCATTTGAAATTGATACAGACACCTCAGACTATGCTATTTGTGCAATCCTCACCCAAACATGGCATCTAGTGGCCTATCATAGTTAGACACTTTCCGATACAATTCAAAATTACCCCACCTATGATAAAGAGATGCATTCCAACATGCGGGCTTGCCAATAATGGAAGCACTACATTCTGGGGAAGGAGATGATCATCCACACTGATCACTAACCTCTTCAGTTTATACCGACACAAGGAAAGTTACAGAACGATCACCATCGGAATTGATCTACAGATCTGCAACAATTACACTTTAACATTAAATACAAAAAGGGCATCTCCAATCATGTTGTGGATTGCCTCAGTTGGCCCCCAGTTGCAGCACTGACTACTATTCTCAATTCTTTTGTTCACAAGACCTCTAGATGGCCACAACTATACAAAAATGATCCATAATTTTCCTTCACATACCATATGCTAGTAGATGGCAAGAAAGTTCCTGATTTCCTCCTCCAGGATTCATTATTATCCTACCTAGGCCACCCTTTTGTTCCTTAAAGCGAGCGTGGCAAGCTGATTAGGGAGGCGCACTACAGTCAAGTCACATGACATTTCGGTGTTGTTGCACAAAAATTTTCACCATGACATTCTGCAATCTGTGTGAGTCTATCACCACTCATACCTTCCTCCTTTGTAAGTCTTAAACCTCAGTTCTTCATATCAAGCCTTGAAAATAAGAGAAAGACCTTAAAAATCTCTAAAACTCAGGTTTCGCACTTTCTCTTAGCATTACCTATGGTGTCGCACCTAATGGTCATGTCCCCTACGCACTTGACCGCTCTGTCTATGTGTTATGGGTGCAGACCCCTGTAAAAGTCAAAAAAGCGCAAGTATATTCTTAAAAACTCACTTTGAGTCATTTCTGGAAGCTTCTAGAGGGAATCTTGAGGTGGCAAGTTCGCTCCTTAAAGGTTCATGCATACCATACCTTAAGGAGCTAACCCCTTGATGTGAGGAGCTTATCCCTTTGAAGGAGGACTATATCCCTTCAATGGTGGACCTATAACCTCCTTCCTTTGCACTATAAAATGAAGCATTGGGCTGGTTACTAAGGGGGTTGAAAGCTGAATATTTTTGAGGTGAAATGCTGCTGGAACTTAGTATTCCTAATTGAGCTTTTGAGAGGAGAGATTACATACATTTTTGATCTCATTTGGAAGAGAGTGAGGCTTGTCAAAGTAGAGGAGATTCTTGTTTGGACCCTGGGAAGAGCTTGTACAACATCAAAGCACCAAAGGTTGTAAAGTTCTTCTATTTCAAAGTTAATACAATCAAGTTTATTTTTCTCAATAAGCTGTATTTTATGGTTTATTTCATGGATTCCTTGATCACCATGATGAACATGATTTACTATATTAGCTATGCAGGTGTTATTTGATGTATGCTTGTTTGTGATTTCAAGTTATTAAAAGGAAACTCTTTTGAATTTGTTGGAGCATGGCTACCACAAACTAGCGTTGGACTTAAGGTAGGGTCCAAAACACCTCTTTAGTTTTTATCAATGAATCGCGATATGTTTAGAGAAAGGTAGATTTGCTTGTCCTGCTTGTTGCTAGATATCTGTTGATACTAGGGAGATCGGTCTTGTCCGCAAGAATGATTTATCCGGCCAACAAATTGGCGACTCTGTTGGGGAACTGGATTTGGTTTTTTAATTTTCCTTTATCTGTGACTTGAGAAACTTGTTTTTTGTTTCTAGTTTTTGCTTGATGTGTGTGCGATTAGGTAGTTTTTAGGTCCTAGATTGTTTTTTGTTTTTTAGAAATTTTTAAGAGGACCACACGTTCTGTTTATATTATAGTGCGGACCTCCCGGCACTGTTACTTTACTACACAGAGCGGTACCGCATCTAGTTTTACTGGAAGCCTGCGGACCCTGTCAAAATTTTTGAAAAACCTAAAATATTTTTGTCCAGATAAGTTTAGGTTCTATTTATTACTTTTAGTCTCTGCCCAGATCTGTATATATCCTGTCAAAAGTCTCTCGTGAGTAAGTTCCATTGGTATTGTGTTTTAGATGAATTTCTAGAAGTTTTTTGCATGCCTAGATTGGTTTTCACTCGGTCTTTGTAGTGACTTAAAGATTAGAAGCCTAAGACACCTTAGATCACCCTGGTATCTTTTTCCTTCTTGATTATTCTGGTTGGTTTGTGAAATCTTCCCTTGGTGAGATATAGATTTTGTTTCTCTTTGCAAATCTTTGAACTAACTTGGTCATAAGTTGTGAATTTCATTTTTATAAAAGAAAACATAACTGGGTGTTTTTTGATTGATTTGTTATTCTGAACGAATTAATCCTTAGTTTACCGAATAACTAAGTAAAACATCCTCAAAAACATTTGAAGCTTTTATTTCAATGAGTTTTTTAGAAGTTTATATCTCAAGATTAGATTTTTCATAGTTTTGAGTGTGTTTTATAGAAATTTTAGTTTCTCTTTTATAAGAATTGTTTTATGTAGTTTTGAGTGTTGAAAAGAAAAGGGATTTATTTTGTAAGCATAATTAGTAGCTTCGTTTTGAGTGTATTGGAAAAGACAAAAAGTTTTTCTTTTCATTTATATGTTGAAAGAAAGATTTGTTTTTCAAGGAATTGCATTCTCAACTCTTTCTTTAGCTAGAGATTCATTCAAAAGAAAAATGAATTGTTTATTATCTTAGGTGCATTTTTTTAGTGTTTTTGGAGTCGAGTCTTCACACCATCAAAGTTTCATCTCCATACCTATTGACTTAAGAAACAACCAGGACTCTTATCACCAATATAGCTTAGGCTAGTATCTTGGAGTAGGAAGTAATTAACTCTCCAAGATAGTTAAAACAAACAAGTAGTTGTATCTTGTGGTAGGAAATAAATCCAATTGTAATTGATATAATCTGAGAAGCTCTTCTTAAAGGAGTCAATCACGAGATCATGTCTGAACCTTTGAGACAATCAAGTTTGTCTCATTGGGAAAGATAGAAGATTTGCACGTATTAAAAATGGTAAACATCGGATTAACCATTGTCTAGGAGCCTAGGGTCACTTGTTGGTAAATCTCGGATTAATCATGTCAAGAAGCCTTCAAGGGGATTGAGCTTTGCTACCCTGCCCTTGCGCGTAGATTGGATCGTAGATTGTTCCCCTAGTTGTATTTGTTATTGTTGGTAACCTTAGTGACCATAATCTTAAGATTTTTTCCTAATGTGACGGTGAAGGACGGGTCTCACTATACCTGGATCAGACGTCGACTAGACTCACTTGGACTCTCTGGGGGTTATCTTCACTCGAGACAGTTTTGTGAAGAAACTTGTGCCAGTCTGTTTCATTAAGCAGGTTGTCGGGGTAACTGTTCCAACCGCTATTTCTGTATTGAATTCTGTGACGTTGGATTTCATCACCAACTAGTGTTTTCGGTACGGAAAGTTATTGTTTGTGTGTGCTTTGAACTCTTAGATTGTTAGGCGTGTGATTCAATTGTTTGGTTCTTTAGAGACTTTAGGTGGTTTTATTGAGATTTTCTTTATTTGCATGTGAAGTAATTAAATATTTAATCGTGGCTGAATTACCGAGACAATCCCGTAGACTTCAAGGGTAGCCCCCTGAATATACACCAAGCCAGCTTGAAGGGCTAAGAGCTCTTGTCACACCTAGTGGAAGTAGAGTTGGGTCACTAGATGCCGAAGAATCATCTTTAATTATTCACCCTGATTATCAAGTTCCAACAACAGAGTATATTTCTGAACCAATTTCATTTTCCGAAGTTACTAGTAGCATTTCTCCTACTAGTGAATTAATCAAGGAACCTGAAATTTCTGAACCTGGAACTGAACCTGCTACTACTCCATCCTTAGGATTTGCTTCTCCAACTTCTAGTGGTCCTGGTTCACCCAGGGTAGGAAGTGTCATTACCCAAAATCTTCCTTCTGAACTCATTTCTATTGAATAACTTGTTAGTTCGGATGAAGATATAACTCTCCCTAAAAATCAACCAACTTTAGAACTTAGGGAGCGTGAATCAATCTTCTGCAGTCCTTTTAGAAGTGACACTTGGTACGTATCATTGATGAACTTTTTAGAAAATTTGGGTCTTACTTCTTCACCACCTCGTGTTCCTTTTCACCCTACCCCCAGAGGTTATTATCCTCCTTTGAATATGTCAAAGCAATCATCCATGTTTTCCCAAACTCCGGAAACATTTTTATATGGTGGTCCTTCTGTTCCTTCTGGGTATCAGTCACTTTCTAGTACTTTTCCAGGAGCGTCTCCTCAACCCATCGAACATGGGGTATCAACTGGTAATAATGGAACTCCACCGTTGAGTTTAGAAGAAATTCTTATGATGTCTAGTGCTATTCCAAATCCGCAACCTCAAGGTAGTCAGTTACTGCCTAGAGGGAAACCTCAAGGTAGTCAGTTACAGCCTGGAGGGCAACCTCAAGGTAGTCAGTTATCGCCTGGGGGGCAACCGTAAGGTGCTCAATTACCGCCTGGGGGGAAACCTCAAGGTAGTCAAATACCACCTGGGGGGCAGCCTCAAGGAGAGTACATACCTCAAGGTCAACCCCAGACTTAGTATATACCTCAAGGTCAACCCCAGTATCAATTTATACCTCAAGGTCAACCCCAGTTTCAGTACGTGCCTCAAGGTTATCAACCTCATGGTCAATACCCAACTCAAGGTTTCCAAACACCTTCTGGTTAACCATTTGTTTAAGGAGCTGGAAATGTACCATTCAACTATCAGTCCTACACTCAGCCTGTTTATGGTCCTCCATATGCTCAACCTATTATGGGTCCTTACCCCGGAATGAATATGGTGTGGGATCCATCTCAAACTCAACAGATTTTGCAACCCAATGTGAAGTTGTCATCTCAACCTGGACAACCTTTAGTTTCTTGTTCAACCCAACAACCCATCCAACCTACTATTCAAACTTCTGCACTTGGTGTAGTTCATCAGTTTGGGCCTAGTTCGCCTTGAACTCCACCTCAAACAACTGCTGCAACTACTGTAGCTTCTATTCAATCTACCCCACCTACTTATGGAGTATCGACAGCTCCAGTTTCTACTGTTCCTGTATCAACTCCTCAGACCTCTTTACCACAGTCTAGACCTAATATTCAGACTTCAGTTCAGATTCCTGTGGACAACCTGGTCCAAGTATGGTTGTCACAAGTCAACCACAATTCACTTATCAATCGCACCAGGGACAGTATCAATACGGTCCTGTTGTGCAAAAACCAATTTATCAGTATCAATCATACCCTAGGTATACTTATCAGCAACCTCAACCTCAACAACCCCAGTTTGGTCCAGTTAATCTTGGTTTTCTGGGAGGATATAATATTCCTAATGCAAATCCAATTCCAGGTTATCCTAGATATCCTCTTCCTAGAGCTGGTCTTGTGACCTAAGGTTTTCGAGACCCTAACCGTCAGTTACCTTTTATTGCAACTTTGGATTTACCTGATTTGTCGTGCCTTACGAATGATCCAATCTAATATCTTTCGTATTGGCCACCAATGCCTAATAAGTTGCCCATTGATATCTCGAAGTTTGAGGGTAAGCCAGGAGAAGACCCGTCAAATCATGTGATGACTTATCACCTATGGTGTGCATCCAATTCCATTATAGATGATTCAATTCCCTTACGGCTTTTTCAACGCACTCTAATTGGTCTCACGGCCAAGTGGTACATTGAGTTACCACGAAGCTCTTTTTATAATTTTAGTCAGTTAGCTACTTCATTCTTAACTCATTTTCAGTTGCCTGTCAGATATGACAATGGCACGGAATTATTAACTTCATTAAAACAGTCAATGTCTACATATATTTCAGATCATATTCATAATTGGCGACATTGATGATGTTTAGTGAAATTTTTTATCCCGGATCAAATTTTGGCAGAATGGTTTGTTAAATCATTATTACCTAAAATCACTGAGGATGTAGCTAAGGCAGGAGTTGTTACTGAGGAGCAAGTAATTGCTCAGGCTCAGTACCTTGACCTCGTTTATACGCAGTCGGGTACTTTACATGAAAAAATCCCCGATCTTCCCAAACAAAATCAAATAACTGCAACTCCTTCAGGGTCTCATGCCACTGATGGTATGATTGGTTCAGTTACCACTAAGAGTAAGAAGAAATCTACCAAGAATTCTTCTCCTATTATAACTTTACCAGATTCCCCGACAGGAGAATCTTCCGTTGAAATTCCTGCCGATATTCACGTCATAGAATCATCTACGGCCAAATCAAAATCCGGCGGTAAAAAGAAAGGGAAGAAGAAAAATAAACAAAACACAAAAGAGAAACCAGATAAAACTGAATCTACTGACGAGAAACGTAAACCTCGCTATCCTTGTCTCATTTGTGACGAGGAGCACTTTACAAGAGATTGTCCACATCGAGCTGAGGTTTCAAAAATCGTCAAAGGTTTCCAAATGCCTATTGTCTTGAAGGATCCTTTTCCCAGTCAAGATAGTAATATGATAGGTTCTTCCTCAAATGCCTCAGAAGAACCAATTATGATGATGTCCCATGTCAGGATTGCGACGCGATCGCAAGATTATGGTAGTAAGAGTCATGTTAGTGGTAAGGAAGCAGAATCTTCTAATTCAAACCCATCAACTTCAACTCCTTCTGGTTCTAATCCGCTACAGATCGAGAAACCTAACCCAGACTTAGTAATCAAACCGCCTGCTAAAGGTATACTTCGGAAATTAGCTTTCAATCCACATGTGAGAGCTTCTCAGAACTATAACATCGTTGAAGATTTAGCTATATCCCCTTCAGCAATGTTGGCTTTGGAGGTGCTGCAATCATGCCCAGCATATCGTAAATTGCTATTGTATGCTATAGGAGCTGTTGATATTCAAGATTCCAACCTTATAATCTTCGATTTAGAAAATAGCACACCTCGTCTACCTTATCAAATGGCTTTCCAGATCTCAGTGTTAGTCAAAAACAGACCTTGCTTTCGGACTGTGATTGATAAGGGAGCTTCTACATGTATTATGTCGATTCAGTGTTGGAGATCACTTGGTTCTCCTACACTCAATCAATCCCCGATAATTTTAAAGGTTTTTGATGGTCGAGGGTTTCATCCTTTTGGCATTCTGCAGGACTTACCTATAGGGGTAGAAGGAAAAACTGTAAATCTAGATGTGGAAGTGGTTGATGCCCCTCTAGATTACAACCTTCTGTTGGGTCGCAGTTGGTCTTACGCTATGACTGTTGTTGTTTCATCGGTCTTTCGGCTTATTAAATTTCCTCATAATGGAAAGATCGTTACAATAGAATAGTTAAATTATTTTTCATCTGACCCAGCCTCTTCTGATAGTATCCAACATGTCGGGAAAACAGTTATCCCTTATAAGGATGTTGGGGTGGGATTGATTAAAGATTATGGTTTACTAGGAACTTTTTCATTTCCTCCTCCTAACCTATCGCCTTCTTTTGCAACCATTCATATGATTTCATCGAACACTGTTGCTTTTTATGATCCTTGGATAGTACCTTCCAATTCTGAGGTGGACTCTTTTGGTGATGCAATGCCCTTGAGTCCCTTTGAAGTTGCATATCAGGCGGTACAGTCATTTTCCGACTCTTGTTCAACTGAAATTGATCCAATGAATGTGGTCCATGGGGAGTCACTTTCAATCTCAACCTCAGATTCAAAAACTCTTTCTGATCCTATTCATACTGATGAGTAGATTCGTGAACTTTTGTTTGTTGATGATTTACCATGGGAAGATATTCATCATCGATCTTCATTTTTACCTAAGCTTGATCATTTTGAAAATGATTTATCATCTATTTTTACCACTGATTATGTCAAGGAACCACAGAATCCATTGGAACATCCTGATTCTGAGTTAAATTTGGGAAATATTTCTCAAACGATTCCTATTGACATTTCAGTGAAACCTGGAATTATTGAAAACATTCATATAGGTGCTTCCTGTATGGATGAGGAAATTCAAACTTATAAAGCCATATTTCAAGAATTTTGTGACAGGTTTGCCTGGTCATATGAATAAATGTCAGGAATCGATCCATCAATTGTTGTCCATGAAATAAAAACTTACCCGGATGCTAAACCTGTCTAGCAATGTTTGCGTCAGATTCATCCAAGAAAAGTTGTTGTTATTAAAGCTGAAGTTGAGAAATTACTTCGAGCAAGTTTCATTTATCCAATTCCCTTAACGGATTGGGTATCGAATATTGTTCCTGTTAACAAAAAGCAAGGAATGATAAGAATATGTATCTACTATAGGGATATTAATCGAGCTTGTCCTAAAGTCAATTATCCTACCCCCTATATCGATCAAATTATTGATGATTGTGCTGGCAGTGAAATGTTCTCGTTTATTGATGGTTTTTCCAGTTACAATCAAATTAACATACTCCCTGCTGATCAACCTAAAACGGCTTTCATTTGTCCATGGGGGACATTTGCTTATTGCAAGTTAACTTTTGAATTGAAGAACGTCAGAGCAACTTTTCAAAGAGCTATGTCTTACGCATTTCATGACATTAAGCACATTATGCAGCCTTATCTCGATGATTTACCTGCTCATTCATTACATAGAGCCGATCATCTCACTCATTTACGAGCCATCTTTATGAGATATAGGCATTATCGAATTAGGCTGAATCCACACAAATGTGTTTTCTGTATAGAGACGGGTCGTTTACTGGGATTTTTGGTCTCAAAATCCGGCATTTGTGTCGATCGCTTGAAGGTTGAAGCCATTTTCAAATTACCTCTGCCTTCGACTCTTCACCAACTCCAAAGTTTGCAAGGGAAAGAAAACTTTTTACGTCGATTCATTCCTAACTACGCCAAGATAACCAAATGTTTTACCAGGTTGTTGAAACAAAATACTCCATTCTTTTGGGATGAGATAGTTAACAAATCTCTTGATGCACTTAAATACGCGTTGACCCATGCACCATTATTGCATCCTCCCAACTACAACCAAGACAACTTTTTGTACCTCGCCACTTCTCATTCCACCATTGGGATGGTTTTAGCTCAGGAAGATGAATTCAACAATGAACATGTGATTTACTATTTTAGTCGAACTCTGAATCCGACTGAGCTTAAATATTCGCATGTGGAGAAATTGGCCTTGGCAGCTATTCAAGCTATCCAAAGATTTCGTCACTACATCTTATTATGCAAAACCATAGTAATTTCTGACTGTATCCCTATGACGTATATTTTGACTAAACAATTGCTAGGGGGAAAGTATTCCAAATGGATAGTTATCCTGCAAGAATTTGACTTGGAATTTGAAAAATCCAAGGCAAAGAAATCTTTGGTTTTTGCGGAACTGATGTGTGATTTCTCGCGTACTAACACTGAAACTGTGGCGGAATAACCCATTGTGGATGAATCCTTGTTTCTTATCAGTACTCTTGATCCATGGTATGGAGATATAATTGTCTATCTCCAAACCCAATCTTTTCGGCCTGAAATCTCATGATCTCAGCGAAGGAAAATACGTTTCCAATCCCAACAGTACAATATTATTGGAGATACACTAATCGCCGTGGAGTGGATTATGTTTTCCGCCATTGTCTAACTCATGAAGAAGCTGAAAAGGTTCTGAATGACTGTCACTCTATAGCGTGTGGCGGTCATATATCTAGGTATGCCACAGCCCAAAATATATTGCACGCTGGTTATTTATGGCCATCCTTATTTAAATATTGTATCAATGCAATCTGAAAATGCCACAATTGCCAAATTTTTTATCGAAAGATGCATGCTCCACCTGCTCCTCTCCACCCTATAATTGTTGTCGGTCCTTTCGCAAAGTGGGGTATCGACTTTATTACATGTAACCCTCACTTGGCTGGGGGGCATGTGTATATCATCCTTGAGGTAGATTATTTTACCAAGTGGGCCAAGGCGATGCCTACATTTTCGGCAGACGGAAAAACTGCTTCAATTTTCGTTTTCAATCATATAATTGCTAGATTCAGTGTTCCTCAAGCGAATATTACAAATCATGGAAGTCATTTTCAAAACATCATGATGACTAAACTAACAGATCAACTTTGCCTGCGTCACGATATTTCTACTCCATATTACCCACAGGCTAATGGTCTGGTTGAAGAAATCAATAAAGTTCTAGTCACATTGATCTAATGAATCATCGGTATTCAGCGGTCGATTTGGCATAACATTTTATTTTCAGCCCTTTGGGCATACCGAACCTTAGTCAAAACATCACCTGGTTTCACTCCTTTTCAACTAGTTTACGGGTTGGAAGCAGTGTTACCCATTGAATGCGAAATTCTGTCTTTGCAAATAGCCATATAATTACTCCCAGCCACTTCCAAAGAGGAAAAACGTTTGTTGTACTTAGCGCAGCTAGATGAGAATTGACGTGATGTTGCATTAGCAATCGAGACCCATGCAAAACGGATAAAATCTCAATACGATCGAAATGTTACACCTCATAATTTTTCGGAAGGAGATCTAGTTTTACTATACGATCAAGCAAATGATAAACTAGGGGCTGGAAAAATTGTACCCATGTGGCATGGTCCTTTTGTTGTTAAGCGTAAGCTGGCCAAAGGGGCCTATGAATTAGTAGATTTTGACAGTGTCTCTTTAGGTAGACCCAGAAATGGGCTTTATCTGAAAAGATATTATGCTTAAAGTATAGTGTGGAGATTTTTGTTAGAATAGTTTCTTTCTAGTTAGTGTGTTTTAGATTAGGAAGTGTGCCTAGTTTAGAGAGTGTTTTATCATTATTCCTGCTTATCTTGATTTTACTCTTGATATTGCAGATGTCGATGTCTTCTCAAACATACATTGGTTTTGCTGATGGTGCTTGACGTAGTACATGGAATATTTCTTCCACGGCTTGGGTTATATATTCACCCTCTGACGAGTTAGTATCTATGCATGGGGTAAGCTTCGGTCAAACAAAAAATAACATTGCAGAATATAGTGCAATGATTGAGTTATTATCTGAATCCATCTCATTTGGGATTCAGAGTTTGATTGTTAGGTTGGATTTTGAACTCGTTGTATTAAAGCTTAACAAGGTTTATGCCATTAGAAATCCAGTGTTATTAAGATTATTTTTGAGAGTTTGTCTCTTGGAATGTGAATTTGATTACATTGAATATCAACATATTCCAAGATATTTAAATACATTAGCAGATGTAGTTGCTTCTCGAATGTTAAGAAGACATTTTAAATAATCAAGACAGTAAATTTAAAAATATTCCATAAACATGTTATACAATATAGCCAGTAATAGTGATATATCATAGCATAGAAGTATGTCAAATATACATCGTCTTCGATCATAGGTTGAAAAACACCTTATGATCGGCAAAAATGAAAGCACAAAATGATATAAAATGTCATATGAGTCTAAAAAGGCGATCATCCTATCCCTGATGATGATCATGATAAGAAACCACTACTCAAGCCACCCTACAAAGGAACCTCCTAAAATTTCTTGGGACCCCAATCACATAGCGCTGTAACCTAAAAGGGATATCATCTATACTAGTCTTTGGGATATCTATTGCCAAATTCTCTAGATGATGCTCCAATTCGGTCTGGGTCTCTGCTGATTGGTCCTGTGGGGCCGGTGCCATGGCAGCAGGGTGTCTTCTCTCATAGGGCTGGAGAGTGGCTGGTTGTCATGGACCCACATCTGCATTTAAAACTTTTTTCTATCAGTTTTGAATGATTTAAAACAAAAACAAAAAACAGTTTAAAAATTTAGAAAATTTTGAAATTGATTTTACTTGAATCATCCCATTACTCTCCTGGTGGAAGAGCCATGTCTGGATCACCACGATAATCCATCCCAGCATATGGAAATTCCTGAATCACGAAAATTTGGTTCCTCAACCAACGAAAATACTCAGGTGGAAATCAGACAACCTCTGTACCCTCCTCAAGATGACGGGCCATAACTGCAACCCAACGCATAATCCTAGGATCTCGAGGAAGTCCAACCTCAACAGAAAGATGTTGTGGGACCAACATAGGGACCCTCTCTAGGCCAAAGCTCACAACTAAGAAACCATATCCAAAGTTCTTTAGTTTTCCATTCTTTGCCATAGTTAGTTGGCCTTTCACATTCGCCAACACAGCTTCGCACCAGTTGAAGATGGTGCCTCGGAAGCAGTATATTGCCATTCACATTTGAGATCTGGTAGCTAGATGCAATGTTGTGCTCCCGCATAGTCTGGTGACTGTAAATGCGATCAATTTAAGTTTAGGATGGGAGATAGTCTTAATATATATCCGTTTGTCCGTAGTTTGGACATTACAAAACTCTAGTTGGAGACTAGCGACAGACTGGCCACCTGGCCTAGCCCCAAATAGAGATAATCCTTCGCCTCTCTTGGGCAAACCAGTCAGGAAATAAATTTCCTCTAGCTCGATTTTGAGCCATTGGACACCAATTATGAAACACTGGTCCTATGTGCTCCACCTGTCTACTAGCCATTGTAGAAAATCTACCTGAGCCCTCATGTCGGATATGGCCCAGAATTTCAATAGTTTGCATGCTCTTAATGCATGTATTGAAGGTGGATGAATTAATGTGGCTTGATCCACATCTTCATGTTCTTGTTCCCACCAAACGAGCATTGTGTATATCTACATTGCAAAAAGTTTGGATTAGAACATTGTAATTTCAAAAAAAAATGGCGGAAATGAAAAATTAGGGTTTTAAAAACGTATTTCGCAGGGTCCACACCCACTAGTTAGGGACAGTGCGTAGGTTCTCACTTTTCCTTAAGAGCAGGTGCGGGACCCCGACTTTTTCCTGTATACGAAAAAGTCGGGGTCCGCAAGGGCCACATGCTGTGCCTGCGAACCCCCCGCAAGCGATTTTTTAACCAAATTTTTCCTAAAAAAATCAATTTTAAGGCCTTAAAATAAAAATTATACGGTTGAAATGCAAGATAAGGATGATGTGGATTACCTGGAGAGGACAGTTCTCAATTCCAACAGTTGGATTTTCCGCAATCTTCACAGGAAGTTTCTTACCAAAAGCTCTTACTTTTCACTCTGAAGTCAAACGATAAAAATGAATTTACAAAAGCCATTTTTATAGGCTTTTTTGAATAAATAAATTTTTAATTTGTTTATTTTTCACTTTAAAAAGGTCACTTTTGATGCATTTTTATTTATTTTAAACAAATATGAGTAATATTTTGAGTTTTTGTGCAGAATATTGGATTTTCAGGGAGAATTGATCATTTTCAACGAAGAGCATACTTTTTCACTTTTTCGGACTCTTTCAAAATTTACGAAAAAGCGAAACATAGGAGTCCTCTTTAAGCTCTTTTCTGACTCGTAAAATATGAAAATATTGCCGAGTTTTTCTTTTTAAACTCGTTAAAACGGAATTAAAAGCACGGTCCACTTACAGCTCTTTTCTGATCGTATAAACATGAAAAGGTTGCCGGACTTTTGTCGTTTCAAGTTCGATATTGGTAATAAAACGACATGTTTTTGATCGCTTTTTTACTATTTCAGATTGAAGGCACTAATTATGAAAATTACTCCTTGATCGTAATGATCAAGCGGTTCTCTCAAGTATCATTTTATACTTTTTCGGGCTTGGGAGACACAAATTTACGAAAAAGGACAACCATGGAGTTTCCTTAAGTTTTTCTTCTGACTCCTTAAAATTGAAAAACACCAAGTTTCTCTTATACTGGACTCGTTAAAATTTAACAGTAAAGGACCTGTTCAATTTCAAACAGGAACGAACCACTCCTTCTTAGGGTTCTAATTTTAAACTAAGTTGGACTCATCTAAAGGATGAGCTTATAATCAAGAAAATGTTATCCTCCTCAAGCTTTTCAAAAATAAAGAGGTACTTGCCAGAATGGTGGGGGAAAAGAGAGAAAAATGAACCTGTTTGTTATACTTTGTGTTTATAAAAGTAGTTAACCACTCTTGAACATGACACTTTTTGTTCACCTAGGTTGGGAAATCCTTTGCCTTATAGTTAATCAAACCATATTGAAAGTCTTCAGCTGGTTTCTGGGTATTAGCTTTGGGTCAATTGTCACCAAACCATCTGCAGTGTCATTATGTGTTCAAGATGTCAGTTCAAATAAACCATTAATTTGCAAAATATTTGTAATCCATATTGACCATCCCTAAGTTAGTCCTTGCCAAATACATTTCTTCAAAACTTGATCTATGATTTCGTGTTGTGGGCTTACCTACGACGGATCTCTTTCTATCGACTCCAACTCATTATCTAGAAAGATGATCTAGAAACCATCAGTACCTTGGAATCTGCATGCCTCAATGGTAGGTTTCTCACCTTTGATGACAAGTTGCATCATTGACCTTCGATCAAAGGATTCTGTGACATGTTCGACATCGACTCATTTATTCACATTTCATGGATTGTACTGAGTACTTTGAGGGCCATTGACATTACTAGTGATTTCTCTCACACTTGTTAACAGTATATATCATTGACTGGTAATCAAGTGGTTTCTACCATGTTCAACTTCGACACATTCATTCACATGGATAGAATCGTACTAGTTTGGGAAGCAGAAATCAAGACCCTGGATCTAGTTTCCACCATCCAGGCTGCGAAGAATTTTTTTATTCATTATACAGTGGACTATTCATAAATAGATGGTTGTTCCCATACTGTGTCTACATATGTCTATACTTGTGATGTATTACAAAATCATTCCCATATCAGAGCAGTTTAGATAGTTTTCTAGTCAGTTTTGATCTGAGTATCGGAATGCCTACCTCAGCGATGATATGTTCATATAATATATATTATATATATATATATATATATATATATATATATATATTTCATTGAATGTTTTTACAGGCTCTGACCAGGGTATCCACAGGAAGATCCTTGAAATGATAAAGTACTTCACTCTTCTTAGATGACAAAAACCATCCTCATCTATTACAGACTTCACACTTTAGGGGGCAATCTGTTGCACATAAATTGTCACTTTGACATTCTGCAATCAATATGAGTCTATCACCACTCATACCTTCCTCCTTTGCAAGTCTTAAACCTCAGTTCTTCATATCAAGCCTTGAAAATAAGATAAATACCTTAAAAATCTCTAAAACTCTGGTTTTGCACTTTCTCTTAGCATTACCTGTGGTTCCGAACCTATTGGTCATGTCCCCTACACACCTGACCACTCTGTATCTGTGTTATGGGTGCGAACCCCTGTAAAAGTTAAAAAGGCGCAAGTACATTCTTAAAAGTCACTTTGAGACATTTCTGGAAGCTTCTAGAGGGAATCTTGAGGTGGCAAGTTCGCTCCTTGAGGGTTCATGCATCCCATACCTTAAGGATCTAACCCCTTGATGTGAGAAGCTTATCCCTTTGAAGGAGGACTCTATCCCTTCAATGGTGGACCTGTAACCTCCTTCCTTTACACTATAAAATGAAGCATTGGGCTGGTTACTTGGGAGGTTGAAAGCTTAATATTTTTTAGGGTAAATGCTGCTAGAACTTAGTCTTCCTAATTGAGCTTTTGAGAGGAGAGATTACATACCTTTTGATCTCATTTGGAAGAAAGTGAGGCCTGTCAAAGTAGAGGAGATTCCTGTTTGGACCCTGGGAAGAGCTTATACAGCATCAAGGCACCAAAGGTTGTAAATTTCTTCTATTTCAAAGTTAATACAATCAAGTTTATTTTTCTCAGTAAGTTGTGTTTTATGGTTTATTTCATGGATTCCTTGATCACCATGATGAACATGATTTACTATATTAGCTATGCATGTGTTATTTGTGATCGCGGGTTCTTAAAAGGAAACTCTTTTGAAGCTGTTGGAGCATGGCTACCACAAACTAGCGTTGGACTTAAGGTAGGGTCTAAAACAACTCTGTAGTTTTTATCAATGAATCGTGGTATGTTTAGAGAAAGGTAGATTTGCTTGTCATGCTTGTTGCTCGATATCTGTTGATACTAGGGAGATCGGTCTTGTCCGCAAGAACGATTTATCCGACCAACAGCATACCCTTTACAAACAAGTCTGGCCTTGTTTCTAATAACATCTCCATTTTCATTCAGCTTGTTTTTGAATATCCATTTGGTCCCTATGACATTATTATCATTAGGTATAGGAACCAATTCCCAAGTGTTATTCTTTTCAATATGATCAAGTTCTTCATTCATGGCCTTGAACCAGCATTCATCTTTGCATGCTTCATTTACATTTTGTGGTTTAACAGAGGAGAGAAGTGCTAGATAGCTTGGAGCTTCTACAATAGTTCTTCTTGTTTGTACACCTGCCTCTTTCTACCCCAAAATTTGAGTCTCTGGATGGTTCTTCTGGACATACCTGGATGGAGTCTTTTCTTCTACCCTTATCTATTCTTTTGGTGCCTCATAAGTTTCTTCTTCAGCATTAGTCTGATCTGATGTTGAAGGATAGTCCTCATCATCTTCAAAATCTTCGGTTTTTATCTGCTTTGGATTGTTTCCTGCTTCATCAACCACCACATCAATACTTTCAACAATTTTTCCCAGTATTTTATTGTAACACTCATATCCTTTACTTCGAAAATAGTAACCAAGGAGAATGCCTTCATCTGCTCTAAGTTCAATCTTGCCAAGCTTTTCATCAGTCCTTTTGATGTAACATTTGCTTCGAAAAACTTTGAAGTATTTAACAATAGGAGTCTTACCATAAAAAAGTTCATGAGGAGTTTGAGCATTGTTTACCCGAACATTTGTTTTGCTAAGAATAGTAACGGCAGCAAATGCATCTTCACCCCAAAACGTTGTGGGAGTTCCAGACTCATCAAGCATAGCACGAGCCATTTGTTGAACCGTTTTGTTCATCCTTTCCACCACTCCATTTTGCTGAGGAGTCCTTGTAGTAGAGAATTCCCTTCTTATTCCATATTCTTCACAAAAGTCAAAAAAAATCATCCGAGGTAAATTCCCCTCCTCGATCAGACCTGAGCCATTTGATTTTGTGATCTGATTCATTTTCAACCAAGGCTTTGAAATCTTTGAATTTTTCGAAAGATTCGTCTTTATGCTTTAGAAGTCCTATCCAACACATCCTAGAAAAGTCGTCAATGAACAATATAAAGTATTATTCTCCATGAGGTGACTTTTTCCTTGATGGACCACATAAATCAGTATGGACAAGTTCAAGTGGCTTACTAGCTGATCCTTCCTTCTCAGGGAAATGTGTTCTGGTTTGCTTTCCAAACTGACATGATTTGCATATTGTATTGTCTAGACTTATGATGTCAGGAAGATCGCAAACAGCCTAATATTTGCATGTTTTCCTTATCTGAGGGAAGCTTAGATGCCCCAATATTTTGTGCCATAGCCAATGTTCATCATTTTTTGCTTAGATAGCATTTATGTTGTCCTCCCTTGAGTATGTATAGATTATTTGGAGTTCTTATGCCTTTGATCATTGTTTCTCATGTATCAAGCTCACGAACAATACATCCATTTGATTGAAATATTACCTCATTTCCTTGATCACACATTTGGCTAACACTCAACAGATTATGTTTTAAGCCATCAACATACATAACATTTCTAGCTTTGACTTTTTCTTTCAAAAGAACAAAGCCTTTACCTTTTATGAGTGCAGGGGTGTCATTTCCAAATGAGACCTTCCTTTCCTTTTCTATGGCACTATATGACTGAATTTTTTCTTTATCACCTAGGATATGTTTCGAGCATCCACTGTCGATGTACCACTAATTTTCCTGTCCTTCCGCATATAAGGCTATACCACATCTTTCTGGTTGCGGTTCTATCTTTCTCCATGTTTTCAGACCCAATGAAGCTTTCTCCTTCTGAGATGTTTGCCAAAACTTACTCTTGCATTCAGAATCTTAATGACCGAAGTTGTTACATTTAGAGCATTCTATTTCATTTTCAAGAGCAGAAAAGTTATTGTAGGTCCTCTTCATGATCCCAGTCACACTCCTTTGATTTCGTGCTTCTTGAGTCAGATGGTCTTGTAGGCAACACATTGAGAAGCATTGTGTCCAAATTTATGACATGAAAAACATTGGTCATTAAAGAAATTCCTGCGATTATCAAATCTACCGACCAGGTGATTGTAGTTTCCATTGTCATTCATTCTTGAGGCATATTGATAATGATTTACTTGTGGTTGGTTGTAGCCTTTGTTCATCCTTGAAGTAGATTGACCCCAATTTACTTGGTGATCTCTATTCATCCTTGAAGTAGATTGACCCTGATTTACCTGGTGATCTGTTTTATGCCTTTGCTGACAATTGTCAACCTATTCACTTCTCCTTGTTGCATCAAGATAACTTTTTGAGGTGGATGGATTCTATGCTTGAGATGCTTCTTCAGTATATCCAAGACCTGTCTTGATTAGTGGAGAATGTTGCACTTTGATAATCTCATCTAAAGTTTCAAATCCTTTAGCAAATCTAAGATTAAGATCTTTTCTTTTTTCAATATCTTTTTTAAGTCCCACAATTTCACATTCTAACTTTTCATTGTGTTTTTCCCTTTTAGAAAGTTGGAATGTCAGAATATATATGATCATACTCTTTTCTTCTAAACATATTTTATGTTTAAAAATTTCTTCATAGAGATCATCTTCATTTATAGCATCCAATAAATCATCATCTTCAAAAGCCATCAAAAGTCTATAATCATTACCATGTTCATCTTCATCACTATTTGAAAGTCCATCATTGTCTTCATCTGTATAATAACCCTTCTTACTTACGTTTTTTTTTTGTTCCATTTAACTGGTTCCTTACCTTTATCAAGCTTATCTTTATGATGACATTTGGCTGCATAGTGACCGACTCTTCCACAAGCAAAGCATTTGAAATGTAGCTTACCTCTGAATCTTCCAGAACCTCGTTGAATGTTCTTGACAAAGTTTGATTCTTCCTCTCCTTCTGACGTATGCCCTGACTCATTGTATTCTCCTTTTCCTGAAGCTTTGAATGCGGCTTCTCTCATGTCTGATGGTCCCCCTTTTCTCATTTCGAAAGTAGTTAGGATTCCATGCAGTTGTGACATAGTAATACTCTGAAGATTCTATTTTTCTTATATGGCAAAAACTTTTGATTCAAAATTAGAAGACAAATATCTTAGAACCTTTTCAACTAAAGTAACTTATTTTATCTCTTCACCCAAGTTTTTCATGCGATTAACAATCTCATCTATACGTAAGAAATAATTAGCCACACTTTCATCATTTTGCATTCTGAGAGTTTCATATTGAATTCTGAGAGATTGTAGTTTTGCACGTTTTACCTGATCATCTCATTCATAACTTAGAATGATCTTGTCCCATATTTCTTTGGCAGTTTTGAGCTGCATAACCTTGATGAATTCTGATTGAGATAGAGTCCCCAATAGAATATTGATAGCCTTTGCATTTGTTTCATACTGCTTCTTACCAACCATATCTATAGGAGTTGTTGATAGAAATGTGTATCCTCCTTCCACCATATCCCAAACTTCTGTACCAAGAGATTGAAGATAGGTTGTGGTTCTTACTTTCCAATAGATGAAGTTGCTCCCATCAAAGATTGGTGCCCTAGTGGATGCCTCTTTTTTGTAGTTGCTCATGATGATAGATCTTCCTTCAAGCGATCAAGCTTCTTCTGAAGGACGTGCTCTGATTCTAATTGTTGGAAATAATACTGGGGGGGGTGAATCAGTATTTAACAATTTTTCATTTTCATAAACAAATTGATATACGCTACTTATGTTAATTAAACCTGTGTATATACGCAATTGTGTTTAGAGAAAACCGTGTATATCTTGCGGACTTCTAATTTAGTCAGTTGATCTTAATCTGTGTATCAAAACCATAAAACAGTAATCAAGTGCAGTAAACAGTACAGGAAATTACACACATTAACACAAGATATAAGGTGGAAACCCAATGTGGGTGAAAACTACCTGTTGTAATTCGTCTCTTTCTTCTTTTAATAAGAAACTTATTTTTACAATATTTATGTACTGGTGTAGTCATATACCAGTATGTAGGCTTCTATCTGCAAAAGGCTACAACCTTCTCTTCTTCTCCAACTTCTCCTGGAAGGGAGCTACAACCCCCTTAGCTCTTGTACTAGTTGATGTACTAGTACGTAGGTGCTGACCTACAGAAGGCTACAGCCTTCTCTTTTCTTCCAGGGACCACGTTTCATAAATTTTCAGACTGGATCCATCGATAACATCAATCAAACATCAAATATGTCTGCATCAACCAATCTCCTTTGCACCAACCAAAATTGAATCAAACAATCATTTCTCTGAATGTTGTAACCAGAATACAGTAATAATAACCAGAAACCAATCCTGAACCTAGAAAACTGCAGCAATAAATAAAAATAGCTAAAACATATTTTATGAGATTTACGCTACTTTAATATGTAGAACCTACATGCATACGTAGTTATCTTAAGGCAAACCTGCGTATACGTTGTTTTGAATTACCGAACCAGCGTGTATACACATGTTTGCTATGTTGAACCTGCATACAGATCTATAAAAGATAATCTACCCTTTTCAATTATTCAGACATCAGTTATACCCAGATCATCAGATTTATAGATCAAGTCATGCGCCAAATATAACATATCAAAATCACACAAAGATACTTCTCTTCAAGCCTTGAGATCTTGACCCATCACTAAAACTTATCCTTCTTCTAGCGCTCAGGTTCCTCCTTGATTCAGATCCAGCTATGCACCATAACCCAATGACCAGCATTCTAGATCTTTCTTTTCATAAGATATTCAATCCTTGAGTGCCTTTGCCTAATGATCTCCTTCCCATTTTATAGTCTTAGGCCTTACTCAATACCATGGTTCAAAACCACTTAGAACCAATACCTAGGTTCAATACTTCAGACGAGATACCATGGTCCAAAAACATAGGTCCAAATACCAAGGACCAAAAACCAAGATTTCCAAACTGTACACGCTTTTCTGTGCATGAGAGTGTGTGTATACGCGTACCACCTTTTGGTTTGAGAATCCGCGTGTATACACAGTTTGGTCAACAAGAACCTGCGTATACCTCCTTTTCCTTTTTTTTGAGAGCCTGTGAGCCTGAACTATCATCTAAGTGATTTTTCGAGTGAGTTTTCATCAAGGACAATACTTGTGCCATAGTGCCAAGCCTGTGTCATAATGCCAACAAAGGCTTCCAAAACTAGTAACTCAACCCACAGCTTATACAAGGCTTCCAAAGCGTTTGTCCAACCAAAGCTTCCAGAACTAGTAACTCAACCCGCCAAGGGCTTCCAGAGTGTTTGTCCAACCATGGCTTCCAGGACTCGTAACTCAACCCAAGCTGTTACAGGGCTTCTAGAGCGTTTGTTCAAGCAGGGTTCGAGGACTTGTAACTTAACCCAAGCTATGGAAAATTGAGAACCAACCAAAACAAATCAATGAAAGTAAACCCACAATCACCATGGCTATCCAGGAAATGGCAAGGCTAGGTAATCCAATGTCAATCCAAGAAATCCTCCATGCCAATGATAGATCACAACCAAGAAACCACATGCATGTGCCATGAATGCCAAAACTAGTGAATAAATTATACATGCAACTCAATACCTGCAAGCAAATATGATGTAGTTGTTGATGTCGATGCCTTCTTGTTCTTTCATGCTCTTCCTTTATCTTCTTGTTTTAAGAATCCTAGTATGTCACACCCTCCAAGAGTGCTCCAATAAAACTCTAAGTCTCCAATAGTATGAGAGATAGAGAGAATAATGAGAGAGCTCCAAAGATAAATTGACCAAGCCTTGCCCACTGATCCTCATAAGCCTTTTTATTAATGAGGACTCTATTTTCTTCATTTCCCATTATTTTCTTTCAATTTCCTCCTCACATGCAACCCGTGACCTTTCACCTACTTTTTCTCCTAATTTCCATCATTTTCCTTCATTTTCCTCCTCACGTGCAACCTGTGACCTTTCACCTACTTTTTCTCCTAATTTCCATTATTTTCATAATTAAATGTGCCAAAATACCTTTTTGCCTCTTTAATGCCTTAGTCATTGCCTTTACCAATTTCCTTAGCCACAAACAACCAAATGAACACCCCCTAGTATGTCCTACCCACCATTCAGCTTGGAATATGTGTCCCATCATCCGTGGTATTTATATATTTTTACATGGGATTTTCACAAGGGTTGTTACACTCAAAATCATGGTAATAGCATCCCACTAATGGGTAGATCGTTCTACCATCCAATAGATAAATTGATCCCAACTTAAACTCAACCTAATTTTGTGTGTGTGTGTATGTGTGTGTATGCATCAAAATATCAAAATAAACATTATCAAAATTCATATAAATGTATCAAATATATCAATAAATGTAATAATATCAATTGATGTATTAAAAATTATTAACAAATATATCGTTAATTATGATATATAATAATTATGTCTATGGGTCTTCGATAAACGATGATCAGGTGCTTTATTAAGACACTCCTTGATGTGAAGCCATTGGTTCAATTCTCGGCCCGATCAAAGTGATATATTGGATATGATGAAAATAGAATCCTACCAACTTACTCTCTATATATATATATATATATATATATATATATATATATATATATATATATTAACCATCTTTATGTATTAATAAATGTATTTCTATTTTAATATGGTTAATATTAATAATTATACCTAAATTTAATATATAATGTAAATTTTAATAATTTATTTACATTAATAATATCTCCAAATCTTTAGAAATGTAAAATTAATTTTAAAATTTCGTCTAAATTATTTAGGTTGACAATATCTTTATATTTAGGTTGACAATATCTTTATATCGAATAAGAATTATGAAATGTAACAAATATCTCAATTGCTTTTAAAATCTATAAGCATTATCACAATGTATCTATGAGTTTATGTTATCTAAATAATATATCAAGCTGTTTATCAAATATATTTGCTATATCAAAGGGATAAAATACATATTATTGAAATGTATGAACTAGTTTATGTTATTTAAATAATTTAAATAATGTATTAATTGGTTTTTGATTGAGTTTATGATATTGATTTGATTCTTAACGCAACATATAATGAGGCAATATCCACACACAAAATGTATAAGAAGAATGAGATTGTCTACTCTTAGTTTCCCAAACATGAGAATACATGTAACTGAGGCTTGCGAGCCTTTTTCCACATGTAACTGAGGTAAAGTTTCCTACTTCTTTTTTTCCCTTTTGCCAATGTTAAATCTGAACTAGAAGAAGGGACAAAGACATTTCATGATCGAAGTGAAAATTTAAAAGTGTGTGCATTTATTCAAACCATTTATAAACCAACACAGTTTAAATCAAATTATGCATTTATTTATTTTTAAAAACCAATGAATTTATAGAACTTTTAGACAATTTCAGCATCTATCCAACCAAAAACAAATTCATCAAACTTTTGAAGGAACACATTCATTAAATTTTCAGACAAATTCAAGTTCCTCGTTTAGCTCAAGGGGAGTGCTCTCTGCTTGGTATCTTAGAGATATTGCATGATTTTTTCATATCAAAGATAGTTAACTTGTAATGAAAACAATAATTCAGGGAAATTGTTGTCGCATCTTCAAGTATATCTTTTATATATGTGATGGATGCTAGACCAAAAGTTGCTTCCAAGTTCAACCAAAGGATACATTGCCCCATAATTGAGAATGGTGTGCTTAGAAGATTCATCTACAAGGGGGTGAGATGATTAGGAAGAGCAAAAACCATAGTAAACATTTACCCATGTCAAACATTACTAGGGCCTTCATGCTCCATGGGAATCTAACATTCCACACACTAGTCACATAAGTTGATGGGAAAAGTAGAACATGCACAAATCAAACCTACAAAGTCAGACTAAAATTTTAGCATGAAAGTGATCAAATGAAATGCACTATGATCTTTCTTAACATAAATTTATGTAGTATGATCTTTCATTCTCTTATGGCAAGCACCATCATTAGACCAAATAAAAAATGATGGTTCTCACTTTTCCCTTCATGATGTTGATGATAGGAATTTTCATCACTCCAATAGGGTACTAGATTCAAATAAAATAGCAAAATTTCCATCTAGTGCATGAAGAATAAAAGTAGCTATGCACGAGTAATGAAAGTATTTTTTTGAGATTGCCTAGGTAGGAATAACATACATGGAATACCTTTAAGTCAAGACATAATACATAGACAACCAATAAAGGGTTTGGGTCATAACTTACCTATCATTGTTAGGAAGTTATCCCAATTGTGCTCTCAAGTGATTATTGTAGTGGAGCCTACATCTTCCACCCAAACGGGAGAGACAAGGAGCCCACTTAAAATGTGTTCCCTACTAGAGAGGAGACATAGGGAGGATAGATATTACTTATACCAAGAAGTATCGTGGCCTATGTCGAAGCATGTTGTAATAGATGTTTTAAGAAAAACAACTTAATGTTAGTTTTTGTAGCATTGGACAGGTGTTCTAATCTCGACTTTTGTCAGGGAGGCTAAGAACATGAGATCATCAAAACCTAGAAAATGTTTCTCAAGATAAACTTGTGAAACACCTTAATTAAATTAATTAACCATCATTTAATTTTTTCTTAAGTATAATTTAGGAATATTGGTTAATTAATAGAAATTAATTGAGGAAAGGTGAGAATGCTAAGAAAACTCACATGGATTGAGTTTGAGATGATCTTAGTCGTAGATATATATCTAATCATGGATGTTGATTCACCAAAGACAGATTATAAGATAAACTTGATGGGTAGAGGGGAAGAAACACTTAAGCACATCAAGAGAGCGAGTTCCTTGGAAAATCAAGTTATCCAACTCTAGAGGTTGAGAAAGGACAAAAAATTCGAGCCAGAAGGGATGTAGAGGCAAGAAGGAGCAGTGACAGTGATTCTAATGGAGATTTCTAGTGTCAAAGAGTCAGCAGCAAGAGAGATGATTTTTCCTCAGTGAGGCTACACAGGGATTGTGTAGGCAGCTTCAGATGAGGGTTCGATTTAGCTGGAGTGAAGAAGGATTCATTTGTTGGACGTCGGCAAAAATTCCAGAAGTCCAAGTGAATCATTTCTAGAGGTTTAGTTTGATAAAATTACAACATCAAAGTAGTTCCTAAGGCAGTATGAATTTCTTTTCGTAGAGGTTGACACAGGAGTGTTCGAACAGCCAGTTTGATCTAGTTTCAAAGCTAAGATCAGTGACAAATGGAACAAAAATTGGAAGGATTTCCAGTTTGGCATCTAAATTTTTGTACTCAAATTTCACTGCATAATAATAATAATAAAACCCTCATCTTCTACATCGGTTTTCCCACACTTGGTTTTTCTAGGGACTTTTGTCCAAAAATAATGGTGTCAATTTTATTGTATGTGAGCACTATTTTCTTGGTTCCAGATTTATTTTTGCAGTGCATTTTATTTATAGTGAAAATTGTAGTTGTTATTTTATTCGTTCTTCGCCATAATAACGAATAAATTACACATAATAATATTCAGTTAGAAGAATAATTTATAGTTGTTGCAATAGAGTGAAAATTTCACACCTAATGACCTTACAAAAATCTTTGACCACTTGTTCTAAATGTTGGAACAAGAATTTGTCACTTCATGCATTCAATGAAGGTGTAATAGCCTCGGGTTAAAATTTAATGTAATAAAGGATAATAAAGACAAAAGAATAAGACCAAGGTCATGGGATGCATATTCTAAGTTGAATGTTGGCCAAAACATCATATTGGGCATCACTTATTGTTTATTATGGCTAATGAAATCAGCAAAGGCATTGGAGAAGGCAAAGAGGCATTTATTTGCATTTAATTATGAAATACAGGAAAATATGAGAAAAGGGAGATGAAGAAACACAAATTTGCATGCTAAGGAAATTAGAGGGAAAATGATGAAAAAAGGAAAATCAATGATAAAAATGCGTCAAAGAAACAGTTGATAGCTTCTTCTTTTTTCAGTTTTGGTTTGGATCAATTGAGGGGGGGGGGGAGAGAGAAGGAGCTCCAAGAGGAGAAAGAAAGCAAGTAAAGTAAATTCAAGGAAGGAAAAGGACAAGCAAAGGAAAGAAAAGGGTAAGCAAGGAAGGTTTGATCAGCAGCTTCAGTAAGGGAAATTTGTAGGTAATAGGTTGCATGTGTGATTTCCTAGTTGAGTTATGAATGCATGGTACATGAATTTGTTCATTTGGTTCATTTGTTTTCATTGGCATGGGTTTTTCCTAGTTAGACAGTAGTTTCAACCTAGCCTTTCCATTTCCTTGATAGCCATGGTGTGATGGGATTCATTATTGGTTAAGCTTTAGATTTCCATAAGGTTTTGGAACCAGGTGAGATGGTCTTAGGAAAATCCCAACATTTGGCGGTGGAAATGGTTTTCTTCAGGAATCCCTTGACAGGTGGGTGGAGACTAGAAAATTCCTCAAGGTATGGTGAAGCAATTCTGAGGCATCCAAGCTTGTTTTGGTTTGTGATCTTGAGACTATTTTAAGTGTGATCATGGTAGCATGAGGGTGGAGGTGATTTAATATCTGGAGTCCCTGGTTGTTTATGTCTTGTTTTATCCCATGAGATCCCACATTCATGTTGTTGTGCAGACAATCCTTTCCGTGGACAAAAACAATCCCTCTAGTCCTATGGGAGGATCTAGCAACTACAGAAGACAATTACATGCAATCTTTCTAATTCATACTAGAAAATGCAAAGGAGGATAGGTCTCCTACCTCTCTCTGATGTTAATACCCTTGTTGTTGACCTTGACTCTTTGGCTTCCAAGCTCATGATCTCCTCTTCGCTAGTGTAGATGAGTTCCTACAAGAAATATCAAGTGGAGAC
The DNA here is from genome assembly GCA_000404065.3 of Pinus taeda. NCBI lineage: Eukaryota > Viridiplantae > Streptophyta > Pinopsida > Pinales > Pinaceae > Pinus > Pinus taeda. The sequence continues at coordinate 50,165 of APFE031376842.1, forward strand.
AACAAAACTATGCAAAGCATAACATTTTTTAATACAAATTATGTAACAGATCAAGGAGCATTACAGTAAATGGACAATAGTTGAAGCATTTATGGAAAGAAAACATATATTATATTATTAATAGATGAAAAAGGGAGCAATAAAACCAATTAAGTCTTGGTGTTGGAATCCTCCTTCAAGTGAGATTCCAAGTCCAAGCCTTATCCTTCAAACACCTTTTCTCCTTTGAAAATGGGCAACATTTGGGCACAATTCAGCACTAGGATGGAAACTAACCAACCAACAGCCAACAGCCAATAGCCCACCACTACTAGATGGTGGGAAATTCATTTATAGGGAAGGAGAGGGAGTTGATGATCCATGAAAATAGGGAGGAGTTCCACATCTCAAGGGAGAGATCTATAGAAGTGGGATCTAGGGCCAAGAATGGGAGGTCTCATTCCAATCTTCAACTACTTGAAACCACATCATTGTTCTCAAGCCTTCTAGTAAAAGAAGCTTCTCCTTGATTTTGGGAAAAATTGCCTTAAGAGGACCAGCATGGATTTTCATGATAAAGGTAGCAGTAGCAGCGCGAGACATGTGTAATGCCAGAGGTTACTAGCATAGATTTCCCTGATAAAAGTAGCACTGGGCTCGCAAAACAAGGTTTTTGACAAGCTCTTCATAATGCTTTCAAGGCAAGTTTTCTTCCTTTTCTTCAGGGATGTTAAAAACATGTTTCATGGGGAATACATTGTTTGAGACAACTTTCACCACTTTGTGACACTTGTGACATTGATGACACAAAGTGAGACACTTTAGGATACGAGATTGGGAGTGTGACAAAATATTGCATAACAGATGCCCCCCAAATCATGAAGTTAGAATGGGAAGTGATGGATGAAATGCTTTACAAGAAAAGGAAAGGACTTAGAGAACTGTCATCAGGAGACCTACAAATTACACATAATACAATATATCTGACATATCTTATGTAAGTATGCTTAAAGTGTAAGAATTTAACAATACAAGGATGCACGTCATGGACACAGCCATCCGTATAGAAAGGATCATTTTTACAATCACGAATACTTAATAACTCCACATAGCCTGGATTTATCAAACGAAACCCAGTGTCTTCATCTCTGTCTCGATCCAACCAAAGTATGAATCCCACCATGTGAATAGATGTGTTGAAGCCAAACATGGTAGAAACCACCTAATTATCGTTCAATGATGTAAACTGTTAATAGGCACGATAGAAACCACCAATGATGACAATGGATCTCAAGGTACAACAGCACAATCCACAAGTGTGAACAATGAAGCTCAAGTAGAACACTCATAGAATCATTCGATTGAAGGCCAATTATGTGAATCTATCATCGAATGTGAAGAAACTACCATTGAGGCATGCAAGCTCCAAGGTACTAAAAAGGAGTTCCTAGATCAGCTTCCTTGATAATGAGTTGGATTCGATAGGAAGTGATCCATCGAAGGAGGGCCATAATGTTCCCCACGTCATCGACACGAAACATAGGATTTTGCAAAGTTGGCAAGAGTGATTCAGGATTGTTGCAGAAAAAGTCAAATGAGGTATAAGTGATTTAAACTTACAGGTGGGACTTCTCTTCAACATATCGGCAACACAAATCTGGAATTTTGTTGTGCAGACAATCTTTTATGTGGATAGAAATGATACCTCTAGTCCTATGGGAGGATATAGCAACTACATAAGACAATAATGCAATATTTCCTAATTAATACTAGAAAATACAAAGGAGGATAGATATCCTACCTCTCTCTGATGCTAATACCCTTATTATCGAACTTGACTCTTTGGCTTCCAAGCTCACGATCTCCTCTTCATTGGTGTAGATGAGAGCATGCAAAAAAAAATCAAGTGGAGACAAAAAAACTATACAAAGCATAACATTTTCCAATATAAATTATGTAACATATACGGGAGCATCACAAAAAATGGACAATAATTGACACAATTATGGAAATAAAACACATATTGTATTATTAATAGATGAAAAGGGGAGCATTACAACCAATGAAGCCTTGATGTTGGAAGCCTCCTTCAAGCGAGATTCCAAGTCTAAGCCTTAGCCTTCAAACACCTTTTCTCCTTTGTAAATGGGCAACATTTAGGCACAATTCAGCAGTAGGATGGCAACCAACCAACAACCATCCAACCATTAGTGCATGGTGGGTAATTCATTTAAAGGGAAGGAGAGGGAGTTGAGGATCCATGAAAATAGGTAGGAGTTCCACATCTCAAGGGAGAGATCCATGGAAGTAGGATCTAGGGTCAGGAATGGGAGGTCTCATTCCAATCTTCATTCACCTAAAACCACATCATCGTTCTCGAGCTTTCTAGTAAGAGAAGCTTCTCCTCCATTTTGGGAAAAACTTCCTGAAGAGGACCAACACAGATTTTCCTAATAAAAGTAGTGTTGGAAATGCTAGACATGTGTAATTCCAGAGCTTACCAGCATGGATTTTCCTGATAAAAGTAGTGTTGGTCTTGCACAACAAGGTTTTTGAAAAAATCTCCAGAATGATTTCAAGGCAAGTTTTCTTCCTTTCCTTTAGGGATATTCCAAACATGTTTCATGATGAATACATTATTTGCAACAAATTTCATCACTCTACAACATTGACGACACAAAGTGTGACACTTCAGGACATGAGACTTGGAGTGCGACAAAATATTGTATAATAGATGCCACCTAAAGCATGAAGCCAGATCAGGAAGTGATGGCAAAAATGCTCTACAAGCAAAGGCAAGGACTTAGAGAACCACTATGAGGAGACCTACAAATCACACATAATACAATTAAGTTTTATCTGCTGATCTCTTTCGATGGAATTTGCCATGTTGCCTAAGTTACTACGGAGGATGCATTACGTCCGGAAACTTTAGGGTGAACACATTCAAAGCAATAGGTCGATAGTTCAACATTTAGGCCTTCATTGAGCAGGATCATCTTTGCCGCCTGCTCACCTGAATGTAGTAAACAAGTGCTCTCCGAACCGAGCGTAAAGGGTAAGCATATAACAATACATAGATCCACGGCATGGATACAGCCATTCGTATAGAAAGTATCGTGTTTAAAATCATGAGTACTTAATAACTCCACGCAACCTAGATTTAACAAACGAAACCCAGGGTCTTCATCTCTATCTCAATCCAACCAAAGTACGAATCTCACCATGCGAAAAAATCAGTTGTAATCGAAGATGGTAGAAACCACGTGATTATCGGTCAATGATGTAAACTGTTAACATGCAAGAGAGAAACCACCAATGATGATGATGGCTCTCAAGGTAAAACAACACAATCCATAAGTGTGAACAATAAAGTTCAAGTCGAACACTCATAGAATCATTCAATCGAAGGCTAGTGATGTGAACCTATCATTGAATGCAAAGAACCTGTCTATTGACGGTGTTGGACCCACCAACATGTCAGGAGATCTCCCTGGTAAGAAGTCCCAATTAGACCTCAAACTGTTTAGTGTAGGAGTCCCAGCAGTGGGTCGTATGGTAATGCCTTGACCGTGATTTCACACAGAGGCAAGTAAGATAACTCTGTTGATAGCAAGAGTGTGATAGCTACAACAAGCCAAGGAAGGTGCATGAGAGGTTCAAACACACGGGGGTTGTTGAGCTAATTTATTAACACAAATTAATACAAGTATTTCATTATTAGTCCAGGTTTGTAAAACTTGGAGGCATGTCCACAATGTATGGATATCATATGTAGTCAAGCTTAGAAGATAAAATATGAAGAACTAAGGAATTACATATTACAAATATAAATCTAATTAAATAATTTCTAATTCACTTCTGCAATATATGTGAGATGAATTGGCTCTTAACTTAAGAGATCCATTTGTGTCCTTCTTCTACAATATTACTTGATGAATAGAAATCAAAAACCATTAATTGAAAACAACTTAAGATGCATAAATAAACAATGAAAAAGGCCCCTAACTTAGGAGATCCTTGATATTCCTCACCACAAATTCATTCATCATTATGCTATTGTTAGAAAGCTGGAATTGCATAAAACTGCTTGAAAACAAGAAAGATGAAAGCTTTTGTTCCTTAATTCAATAGAAGGAGGGATCAACTTCAACATTGTTGTGTCCCTTCATATCAAAATGATAAATAAAATAAGATTCATCAGCAAACATAAATCATCACACATCAATTCAAGTAAGCAAATATGAAGCAAAACAAGTAAACAAATCTGAAGCAACTAGTTCATGAAAATCAAGCCAGTTTAACAATGAAGTGTACTTAGCTTGGAGTGGGGGCCCTCCACCCTTGTCTTGCACACTTGAAGAGGTTATCAACTACTACAACTTCAGTCAATCATCCACACCACTGAACAGAAAAATGAAAGTAAGACAGGTTCTTCAAATTAACTTCAAATATTTTCTTTTTTTTAAAACAGGTTGATGTATGGACTCAAAAATGGGTTGATCTATTAGTTTAACAATTTTCCTTGTTTCCTTTTGTTTTTCTAAAGTAGGTGTTTCTTTTGGAGTTTGTTTCCTTTTTACCTCCCAAGCTAACAAGGTTTGTCTTTCAATTAAACATAATCTTTGTCACGTTCTTTGTTTTTCTTCTAATTCCTCTATTTTTGGTTTACCAGCAACCAGTGTAGTTAGTCTTGATGGTCCTACTTCTATGGATGGGGGGTTTTGTTTAATAAATCTACCTTTCTAATCTCTATTTCTAGGCATAAAGAAACATAACTAAGAAAAACATAACACAACTGAATTTTTATTGTTTTTGTTTTGTCATTTTTTTTTAGATTTTGTTTTTATCTTCTATTTGACTATGTTGATGAATGCCTCCCCGGAAACGGCACTAAAATGTTGGGCTAATTTATTAACACAAATTAACACAATTATTTCATTATCAATCTAGGTTTGTAAGACTTGGAGGCATGTCCACAACGTATGGATATCAGATGTAGTCAAGCTTAGAAGATAAAATATGAAAAACTAAGGAAGTACATATTACAAATATAAATCTAATTAAATCATTTCTAATTCACTTCTGCAATATATGTGAGATGAAGTGGTTCTTAACTTAAGAGATCCATTTGTGTCCTTCTACAATATTACTTGATGAATAGAAATAAAAAACCATTAATTGACAACAACTTAAGATGCATAAATAAACAATGAAAGAGGCTCCTAACTTAGGATATCCTTGATATTCCTCATCACAAATTCATTCATCATTATTCTATTGTTAGAAAGATGGAATTACATAAAACTGCTTGAAAACAATAAAGATGAACTCTACTTTTTATTCATTAATTCAATAGAAGAAGGGTTCAACTTGAACACTGTGTTGTCCCTTAATCTCAAAATGATAAATAAACCAAGATTCATCAGCAAACATAAATCATCACACATCAATTTAAGTAAGCAAATCTGAAGCAAAACAAGTAAACAAATCTAAAGCGACTAGTTCATGAAAATCAAGCTAGTTTGACAATGAAGTGTACTTAGCTTGGAGTGGGGGCCCTCTACCCTTGCCTTGCACACTTGAAGAGGTTATCAACTGCTGCAAATTTAGTCAATCATCCACGCCATTGAACAAAAAAAATCAAAGTAGAACAGGTTCTTCAAATTAACTTCAAATATTGAAATGTCTCCACATAAACTATATAAATTCTACATGCATAAGCCTTCAAAGTTTTGGCTTAAATAGAATATCATGAAACAAATTGATCTAAAGTATCTCTAACAACTATATCTATCCATATCCACCTATCCAATTCGAATTCATCCAACCTATCACTTAAAATATGGAAAAACCCATGAAATCATAAAACTGCCTTATTTTCTAGGGATTTTCTGAGTGACTAGGTCATGGTTGACCAGCTTTGACCGGGCCTAGTTTAGCTTGTTTTGACCAAACCAATTGGAGTTAGTTTAGTCCTAGTTCCCAATATTTCCATAAATGTAGCTAGCTCATGCTCAGGTTTTTTGCAAATATGACATCCATATAGCTATTACTGGAATTTCTGATTCTATCCAAAAATTGCACTTGAAATTCAATTTTCATAAAAAACTTCTAGAAATTGCAAAATTAAAATTAAATACCTAAATATGCATAAAATTCATCAAAATGAGGTGGATGTGATGGAAAATGGATGGAAAATATAAGAATTAAGTATGTTTCTTAAGAAAAACTAGAACAAAAATGAGGGCCAACAGGGGTTGAGATGAGTGCGCCCCTTGGAAACCTGTGATAGCACGGAGTTAAGAAGGGAACACGCGAGAAAAGATGCATCACAACATGGAAGGAAAGTTAGCTAGAAATTCAAAGTGATGGTTAAACCAACAGCACGCTTTAGAAAGATTCATACATACACAGAAAAGTCCATACATGCATGCGTAAGAAAATAAATACATATATCATTTAGAGTAAACTAAATATCATAGAATACAATACAACATATGCATGAAATGTGTTGGCTTTGTTATATTAATAAGTGTAATTTCTAGTCATACAATACATCCATGTCTAACCACTAGTTCCGATAGCAGAACGTTATAGCCACAACCGCCTGCTTCTCCAAAGAGATATACTAGCTCTGCACAGTGGAGAAGCCAAGGCTCATTACAATACTATCCAAGCTCTCTC
>APFE031376842.1:62223-88771 GCA_000404065.3 Pinus taeda
TTATATCAGCCTCAATTACATTAGGATTAGTGAATGTTTTTGTGTATTTGTTCCTCATTTACAATCCTTTGTCGAAAAGTTGTTTTAGTCGATTTGTGGCTTTGATACAAAAAGTGTTGTAATTGTCGTTTTTTGTCGAAAAGAGAAGTGTCATAAATTCTTCCTTCCCTTGATAATCGATTAAACTTTTCTTAATGCATTTGATTTGATTTGTGTACATTCAAAGTGTCGTAAGCTTTTTTATTCAGAATTGAAAGTGTCATCTTGAGTCTTCCTTTCTCTTTTTGAAGAAGAAATTGTCGAAAATGTCATTTTGAGTGCAATATTTTAGATCGTTGATGCATTTAGTTTTCCTCTTTGCATCTTTCACATTAAGGAGAGCGAAAACAAATACATGCATTTGCATTTAGCATTTTTTGATTTGTGTGAGAAAAGATTATTTAGGGAAATGCACTAGTGTGTGCTCTTTGCTCTTTGCTCTTTGCTTAAAAACACTTTAAATTGTCTTTCCCTAGTAGCTAGGATTTTCATTGCTCAAATAAACAAAGATTGTTTATCATTGTAGATTGCATATTAGGAATTTCAGATCATCATTATGTGGTGAACCATTGAAAGGAAACTCTAAACAAGATCAACTTTAAAATGAACTTCAATGAATCTAATAACGCTTTGGAATCTAATGCAACATATCTAGAGGTCTAGGCTAGAGACGTGTTCCGGTGTCATTAAAACTAGTGGCTATCATTTTCATTGAAGGTTGGGTGATTCCTCCTCTTTGATACAACAAGTGTTAGCACAGACTTCTGCTCCCTGTACCGTCGCGTATATATTGGGAGACCACAATAGGCTTAAATCCTTTACCCATAGGAAACCAAGTCTACCACCTTATTGATCACAATGCACTAAACATAGCATTCGGGAAGATTGGCTGTCATACATAAGTCTTTGGTAATTTCTCTTTAATTTATCACCAAGGTGTATATTGCAGTTTTACAATTGATTTGGTAAACTCTTTGTCTAGATTCTCTAGAGTAGTCACTTTTGTTCCTTTTCGACTCTCTAAAAGAAAAGGTACATCTGAGCACTTGTCCTTTCAGGCTCATTAAAAATCGAAGGAGACTAGAGTCATCTTTAGCTTTTTCTCAACTCTTTAAAATTGAAAAAGCATTATGTCCAAGTGTCATTAAAATTAATTGAACGTGAATAACATCCCTATTCCTTAGTTGATCTTAGGTTGAAACATATGGTGACAAATTTGGAGTCCACCAATCAAGGAATCCCTTTTGATGGGAATCCTAGTTTTTTTCCTTCTTTCAAAAATATTGGTGCTCCTTATATGGCTACATTGTCCCTCCTAGGATTTAGCATTGGCTTTCCAGTATGGTTGTTTTCAACCTCCTTGGTTCAAAATGTCATGATTTCTCCGCAACTAAGTACACCTCCAACTAGACAAAGTCAACCTCCAGTTGATCTGAAAGTTGACCCTTTGCCTTCTTCCTCATTTGTTTCTCCCTCCCCCTCTTCCTCTTCGCTTGGTGAAAGTATTGGTACTCGTAACTAGGTGGCTAAGAAGGAGAAAAAAGGGAAGAAGAAAAAGAAGAAGCCAATTCAGCAAGGGGGCAACCAAGCAACCATTGCTTTGAATGCAACATCTTATGAATATCCATCTGTTAAGCCTCACAAAGTCAAATATCCATGCAAACTTTGTGTGGGAGACCATATTCTTCGAAATTGTCCTGATATTCCTCAGATCTTAGGAAGAATGGTCTTCATGTTCACATCATTCTGTGTCATCAACCTATGGAGATCATGTTGGTGACACACCATCAACTAGTGATAGTAAAGTTCATGGAAATAAAGGAAAAGTTAAGTTTCCATGTAGGTTATGTAAAGGGAATCACCCCATTTACCTTTGTCCCTATCTGGATGAAGCCAAGAAAGTGTTGGATAATCGTCCTGCTTCACCGCAGTGACTTCCATCTGGTTACAGGAAACTCTTCCTATATCCTTCACTAGTTGATGAACTGACTGACCAAAATCAACCATCAATCGAAACCACTCTCTCTGAAAGTGAATCCTATGAGTCTATTCCCGATCCAAATCAACAGGTCGAGGTAACGGTTGACCTGATGTCACCTTCAGCTAATCGTACCTTTCCTGAAGAGAGTGAAAATCATACCACTCAAGTTCTTTTTGTTACCTCAGATTCAAATGAGCTTGGGGGCAGTCCACCTGTTCCATCAAGATAGGAGGAAAAACCTCTAGTTCTCATAACACAAGGGGTTAACTCTCCCATTTCTACAATACCCACTCCAAGTAGTCGAGTCACTTCCTTTGATTGGAATCGACTAGCAGGATTCTGCCTTCCTTCTTATGTGCCTTTTCTAGATCATAGTACAAGTTTGTAAAATGATTGTATATGGCACTATTATAGATGAAGGTGCATCAGTGAGTATCCTTTCCTGGACTTCTTGGAAAGCACTTGGTTCGCCACTACGTATGCCTGTTAGATAGAATCTGTTGGGTTTTAACGGAGGAACCAATCAACCATTAGGAATCCTTCCTCAGTTACCTATTACTTTGGGAGGGAAAACCATTTATCTTAACATGATGGTAGTCCTAGGCCCTTTAGATTACAATTTACTTCTTGGGCGTGACTATGTTTATGATATGGGAGTTATTGTTTCAACACTCTTTCAAGTGATTTATTTCCCACATGAAGGCAAAATTGTCACCGTTGACCACCTTTCATTTCCCGGTCCAAATATAGCTCCTAGTCAACCATCATCCCTAAATGGTCCATTTATACCAATGGTATCATCCTCGCCATGGGTTAATTATGTGGCAACTTGTTCCATACCTACATCAACTGACGATCATTTCAGTGATGTTGTACATCATGTACTGGGGGCATTAGAACCAGATCTCTCCTTCACGACCTCTTATGGATTGTGATCGAAGGTTGAGGATAGTTCTTATACTATGTCGACCTCTGTTAAAAATTGAAACAGACCTCAGAGGATAGTTCGTTGTCTTGTGTCAACCTCGTTAAAAAAAGAAACAAGGGTCTACGAGGACAGTTCGTTGTCTTGTGTCAACCTCATTAAAAAATGAAACAAGGAGTTTGAGCACAGTTCCTTGTCTTGTGTCAAGCTCATTAAAAAATGAAACAAGGACCCCTGGAGCAAAGTTCCAAGTCGAGTCTTTGATTAGATCTCGTAAAATCCTAGTTGATTCTTTCACTTGATCTCATAAAATAACCTTCATTCCATCCACCTGATAGCCATGAGTTTTCTACTTAAGTGAATGTAATGAAGCTTGTGGGGCATGCACCTAATGGTAAAAGTTAAGTTTCCTTGTAGGCTATGTGAAGGGAATCACCCCATTCACCTTTGTCTATCTGGCTGAGGCCAAAAAGGTGTTGGATAACCGTCCTGCTTCACCGCAGTGACTTCCATCTGGTTACAGGAGACTCTCCCTTTCATCATGTTGGGGGGATGCAAACCATTTTCAAGCATAGTTTTTCATTTCAAGCTTGTGTAAACATGAAACTAAATCCAAGCATAGTTCCCTATGGTTCAAGCTTGTCTAAAAATGAACCCATTTCAATTTTTAAGCCTTGTGATTGTCGTTCTATCAGCCTTTTGATCACATGAGACTTGGTTGTTTTCATCCCATTGTCACCATCCCCTTGGCTAATCATATGCTTTCACTTGGTTGTTTTACCCTTTTTTGAGGAACAATTGCAATGAGTGGTCTTATTAGCCAGCCTCTTCACATAAATCAACATGTTTTGAGAAGTTCCAACATCACCAGAACCAACTACTACCTTAGACACCACTTGTTCCTCAAAATAGAGTCCTCTTTAAACCCTTTTTAGACTCGTTAAACATGAAAAGATTGTCGAGCGCTTGTCTTTTTTGACTCATTAAAGTACTAGAAACGTCATCCCTCCTGTATTATTTTATCCTTTTTCAAACCTGAGGGATTACTTTATGAAAAAGAACTTATGGAGTTTTCTTTTCGTCCCTTTTCAAACTCTCTAAACATGAAAAGGAACGAGTTATCCTTGTCATTAAACTCGTTAAAATAATAGCGACAAACTTGTCTATCTAGACAAGACCGAGTTTCATTGTCGCTAGACTCGTTAAAATCTCAAATAGTGACGGGTTTTCCCAAAGGGCGAATTATAGATCAAGCATATGTTATCCTCCTCAAGATTGACAAAAATAAAGAGGTACTAGTCAGCAATGACTGGGGAAAAAGGGAAAAATCTTGAAGAATTTATGGTAGCAAGTCGCTCTTGAACATGACACTTTCACTTCATCTCCATGATTGAGTTGGTTTGGGTTATTCCGTTCACGGGTCATCATACCATTGGTCTTTCATGCCATCCATATTTTGGGGTTAATGCTACCAATTCATCTCAGTGTCGCCGACATGTTCAAGAGAATTCATTCAATTGAGAATTCATCATCCAATCCTGAACCTTGTGTCATCAATTCATTTTCACCTCTAGAAATCATTTCTTCGTTTCATGTCGTAGATGTGGGATACATCAAGGCCCTCCTACAATGAGTCACTTCTTGTCGACATCAGCTCATTATCCAAGAAGTTGACTTAGAAACAACCCTTTCAGTGCTTTGAATCTTTCATAAATCAATGGCAAGTTTCTCACTTCCGGCGACAGGTTGACATCAATGGCCTTCGACCAAAATATTTTGCATGGTGTTCAACATCGGATCATGTATCCACAACACGTGAATATTATTATAGTACCTTGAGGATCATTATCATTATCAGTGATCCCTCTCGCATCTGTTAACAGCTCACATCATTGGCTGGTAATCAGGCGATGTCTTTCCATGTTTGACTTCAGAACATCTCTTCACATGGTTTGACTTGTACATCGAGCGAAGATTGAATGAGTTTGAAGACCGTGGATCTAGTTTCATCCATCCGGGTTGTGATATATTTAGGGATATGAAGACATCAAATGTACAAAAATTTTACACAGATGGTCATCCTAATCATGGATTACGACTCTATATCTATAAAATCACAAGTCTGTATATGCAGACGACTATCTGATCAATGTACATGAAATGAAATTTATAAATCTGAGCATGGGAATGCCTCTCTCAGCTAGTTCATGAAAAATCATATTATGATGATGTATTGTATTGTAACTTATGCAGGTCACCTCCCAGTTAGAAACTTTGGATCCTCATGATAAAGCATTTCACCCGACATGAAAATTTACGACCTCATGCTTTAGGGGGCAACTGTTATAGACATATTTCAGCACATCAACCCCAAACTTATATGTCAATGAACTAGGGCTCATCAACCCCTAAAAGGGTTGTTTCATACCCTAAAGAAACTTAGTCATCCAAATACATCATTCCTCAGAAGCTCCACTTCAGAAATCATCCAAAAAGAGCCTAAACTGGAACATACAGACTGCTCCACTAATAAACTGCAATGCATACTTACTGGTACACTATCAGGGTGTGATGCATACTGTTTAAGCCTTCTATAGGTTACAATGGGTGAGGTTAGACAAGTTTCCAAGACATTTTGTGAGTTAGTTTCTCATAGAATCTTCTAGAAAGTTCTCATGTGACACTTGCCTCTCTGAATTCGCCCAAGGATGAACAAGAGAACTAGGAAACCATCTCCAATTCCCCTCTCTTGTGGAACCAATTGTAACAAGTGGAATGACACTAATCAAATCCCATGGATGATTCACACCCTTGCAATCTCCCATCCAAGAGATCAGGATGTTAAATGGTTGTGAATTGCACGTAAGTGTTGTTAGTTTGTGATTGAGAAGAGAGAATTGTATTCTTGTTGGTGTGATCTTACTAGTTCATGAGGTGAAGAAGGATTGATGCTGGGAGAATGGCGCTCGATCAGACAATTGGGTTGTAATTCTCCTTATTATTAATAAATTTCTTCAGGATTTTTCCCACTTGATTTTGTAATTGTGAATGCTTTCATTTGTTCATTATATATCTGATTCTATAATGTTTATGTTGTAATAGATCATGATGCTTTGACAGTTACTTGTTGTTGTACTTGTGTAGGTACTCTCCAAGCGTGTTAAGTATGGGGAGGAGTTACTGGATCTGCCAAAGGAGAGAGAGATTAGGCGAGGGATTAAGCGAAAGTTCCAAGTTGGTTTCTATTATCTTTTTCTTATCTATTACACATAGGAAATATCATTGAATTGCTTTAAACTGTTGTTTCTAGGGTAGCTGCCAAACCCAGAGGGTCAGTCGTTCAACAAGACACTAATTTTCCTAGAAACACCAAGGTTCACCTCGAACAATACATATTTTCCTTCGATGTATCATGGAATAAAGATAATAAGTTCATCATCCAGAGGCAAGATGACAAATAACCAAGTAGTGGTAGTTTTACAAGGCCTCTTGTATTTTACCCAACTTGTTTCAAGAGTCGTACATGGTTTCATACGAAACTAACCTACGAAAAAAACAAGTGAACAAAGAGAAAAGCAAAGCAAAAGAAAAATCAGAAGAGAAATTAAAGCGAGTAAGCAAATAAGCAAGCATACAAACAAATAAACAAAACAAGTAAGCAAACAATCATGCAAGCAAACCAACTAAAAGCAAACACTACTCCTACTCCTAAACTAACAGTGCATGGACCTGATCATGTGAAGTGATACTTCCAATGCAGCCACCAGCGTATTGGTTGACCCATCTTAGTGAAGCCTTGGTCCGCGAGTAACCCAGTTGTGCAGACCAGCAAGCAAGAAAGATATAACAATGAGCACAAACATACTTCATGTTTAAAAGTTCCCACAGAACATAAGTAAGTGTAAGTACATGACGAGCAGTCTGTGGACTTATCATGGTGTTGTGTGACACTACGTGTAGATTTGAATCATATGCACACTCTTGAATGTGACATGCAAGCAAACGAAAGAAACAAAGACAAATTGTGTCATGCATGTGTGCTTGCAATGTAATATTCCTCCAATGCATGAGCGATAGGATCATGCAGTTCGAGTGGAGGAAGAATGATATGTGTGTGGGATTGATATTCAATGGATACATATGAGTGATGAGGAGCCTTGGGTGATTGAAAAATTTCCTGATCAAAATTGAAACTAACCCCAAGAGAGAGAGGGCCTGACATAACCATCAGCTCAGGCTAAAGTGCCTTACCAGTCTTGGGTGTTTCGACTTCATCATCATATAGATCATCATAAATCGGTGGCTTCGAAAAATCAACTTCGTTAGAAACATGATCATGATAGAATATGTGAGTAAATGGATCACGATAGCCATGATTAGAAAATCAATGATTTCATCGACATCCTCATGATCTGATGAATCAAACAGAGGGGTAGATGAGAAGCAAAAAAAAACCATCCTCTGTGTTTCTAAAAAAGGCAGACAAAAGATCAAGTGGATTTTCAAAGAATAACGTATCCTCTCCGTTTTTGGATGATGGACTGACATCCGGTGTGTCTTGCAGGTGATCAACAATGGGTGCATCCATTGATGAAGATACACATGCAAAATCATGGATGGCAGGTTCACCAAAGATGTCAGGAAAGAACGAAGAAGGCTCGGACGAAAGGGAGTCATCCTTCACCAAGTGCTGGTGCTCAAGCACCCATTCATACTCTTCATGAATGATATCGCATGTTGGTTGTGCAACAAAAACTTTGTCAATGGCTTGACCTCGTTCACAACAAGTGTAGAATCCAGAATGGAAGAACACAAGACAGTATCCTCCGGAGGAATAGCTGAGTGCAAAGACAGAGGTTGTGGAAGAAAATGCATAAGACAACTCGATGGACTCACAACCAAATCTAAATGAAAATTAAGCGAAGTGATGTTGGGAGGATGTGACATCTAAATAGGTGTGTGAGCATGATATTCAGCATCACTTTGTAGTGGTGGAGTTGTTTGATGAGGGGACAGTGGACAGTGACTTGTGATAGTGACCACCTATGTTTGTGATTACGCAGCTCCATCACTGAAGAATGTTGAGCGAGGCTTGATTTCAAACTTCTTCTTGGGACAAGTAGATTTCTTAATATAGTACTCGAATTGGTACCAAAGATAGAAAAATTTCATCTGGCTCTTCGGAGCCTGAAACTGCAAATCACAAAAGCGTTGCCAAAAATCCATAGTCGATTCATGCGGAGCCTTCCATTGTTGTAACAGTTTTTGGTCAAGATGGTCTACATCAAAATGATAGAAAGTGTCTTCAATGAGATCACAGAAGTGCTCAAGTGAGTGCACGTTATCAGCCGGTAAGCTGCACAACCATCGATGTGGAGATTCACGAAGTGTGTATGGAAGCAGCAAGCTAACCTGTTCATCAGAACATCCATCTTCCTCATGAAGCATGGAAATAAAGTCATGTAAGAGCTCAAGCCATGCCACTTTTCCTTCACCATCATACATGTAAGTGGACAAGAGATCAAAGAACTCCCTTGTGATGGTAACATCTTTTTGATTCGAAAAACATCGCAGAGGGAGAAGAGTGCAAGAATCCATGATAGATATGCAAAGGTTCAAAATAGGATGAGAGGACACAGCTTGTCATCTGGCCCTCCTTCTAGCACCATAAATGTTGATGGTGTTGGACCTAGCAACATGTCAGGGGATATCCCTGGTAAGAAGTCTCAATTAGACCTCAAACCGTTTGGTGTAGGAGTCCCAGTAGTGGATCGTACAGTAATACCTTGACCATGATTTCACACAGAGGCAAGTAAGATAACTCTATCGGTAGCAAGGGTGCGACAGTTGTAACAAGCCAAGGAAGGTGCATGAGAGGTTCAAACACATGGGGGTTGAGATGAGTGTGCCCCTTGGAAACCTATGATAGCACGGAGTTAAGAATAAAACACATGAGCAAAGATCCATCACAACATGGAAGGCAAGTTAGCTAGAAATCCAAAATGATGGTTAAACCAACAACACATTTTAGAAATATTCATACATACATACACAGAAAAGTCCATATATGCATGTGTAAGAAAACAAATACATATATCATTTAGAGTAAACTAGATAGCATAGGATACAATACAACATATGCATGAAACATGTTTCCTCTATTATATTAATAAGTGTAAGTTCCAATCATATAATACATCCATGTCTAACCACTAGTTCTGACAGTGGAACGTTACAGCCACAACCGCCTGCTCCTCCAAAGATATATACTAGCTCTGTGTAGTGGAGAAGCCAAGGCTCATTACAATATCGTCCAAGCTCTCTCTAAGATAGTCCTATCGGAGGCTTGGCTGACCAAAAGGCTATACAATGAGTTATGGGGTGTTGTTTATAGCAAAGGGTGGGGTGACCCTTGACATCCCCCTTTTTGAAAGTTCATCTACCCTCATGACTCTTCATCTACTGTACGACTGTTACATCCAACTATCACTACTTGACAAGATGTTACATTACAATGCACATGTGCCCATCTGAGACAAAATGGCATGATCAAGCCATGCAATACATCACTGACACTCGGCCTGTTGTGGTGAGACCAACTCTTTGACATGCTTATGATGGTCAAGGTGGTGAGTGATAGATTTAGAAAATGGAACAACATGCATGTGGGTGAGGTGAGTCATTGAATCGGCAATCGTTCGTGAAAAACAGTTCCATGCATGCGACAACAATGAGATGCTAATGAAAACTGAAACGGTGCTACTACAAGCTAGTATGTATCAAAATGACAGCAAGCACTCACTGAAATCAAGCAGACAACATTCATACGACGCGAAACACAAAAAGTGCCAAAAATGCAACATCAGACATGGAAGGTGAGCTTACCCCAAAACAACTGAGGTAATGTGTCGACAACTCCTAGATGTGATGTGGGATGTCAGAGTTGCAAGGTTGATGTGAGGAATGAGATATGCAGTGTTTGGTTCATGAGTTTTGATAAAATTGAATATGTGATGTGCATGTCACAAATCTAGGAAGAGTGACACTTGGTGGGAGGTTTCCAAAATGATCCTTGCATGCAACCTCCAGTTGCTCAAAAGTAGGTCCTTGAATCAAGGGATGTCTTTGCATGTTTCCTTGGGAGAAGTAGCCCATGCATGAAAATCAGTTTTTCTCAGTCCTGAAGGGAACCGGTCAACTCAACTACACATGCAAGAGGCTGCTGAACTGCTGGGAGAAAATGTGCATTTTTGGATGGGAGTTGGGCTAACTGCCCAAGATATTTGCACAATTTCTGGGCAGAGCATCTGACTGCTACCCAGGATTGCACAATTCCTGGGCTGAGCAGCCCTATTGGGAAGAATTGTGCAGTTTTCTGGATGAAGCCTGACTAGCAGAATTGAGCAATTCTGGAGCCCAGCAAGATGCATGACTGAATTACGCAATATATAGAGGGAAGGTTGGTTGCCCTACAGAATTGAACAATTTCTTGAGGCAGCTACTCAGCCTACAGCTGGATCAAGTTTGGAAGAACAACCTATGAGGGGAAAGCATCAAGCTCTGATAGACAGGTTGCCTTTCTGCAAGAAAATTGATAAATCTTGTGTACTTGATTGAGCAAGACATGCTAGTGTGAAAGGTTGGTAGGGAGGCTACAAAATGAAGTTAAGGAAAAATTTTGGAGGGTGGTTGTAGCCACTACAACACTGCCATTGAGGCATGCAAGCTCCAACGTAATGAAAGGGAGTTTCTAGATCATCTTCCTGGATAATGAGTTGGAGTCGATAAGAAGTGATCCATCAAAGGAGGGCCATAATGATTCCAAAATCATCAACATGAAACATAGGATTTTACAAAGTTGGAAACAGTGATTCAGGATTGTTATAGAAAAATTCAAATAGGGTATAAGTGGTTTGAATTGTATATGGGACTTCTCTCGAACATATCGGCGACACGACTCTGGAATTTGGCAGAATTTGACTAAAAATAGGATCAGAGGTCATGGTGACAATAGGATATAATCAAATGAGAGAAAAATGGATTTCCCAAACCTGGTAAGCCAAGTGATAAAGTGAGGATGCCCCAAATATGACATGAGATACAAATAAATGTCATGTTCATGAGCGACAAACTGCCTTTCATACAAAATACAGGATATATGTTTCTTTCCATTTTCCCCAACTATTTCTAGTGAGTACCTCTTTATTTTTAATATCAAGCTTAAAGAGGATACCATATGCTTGTCGTATAAGTTCATCCTTTGGATGAATCCATCCTAGTATTTTTAATGAGCCCTAGGAAGGAGTATCTTGGTCCTATCATGGTGACAAGTCCTTCGTCGTTTTAGTTTTAAGAGTTTTACGGAGGGATAACTCAACATATTCTCATGTTTAGAGAGTTTGAAAAAGAGGTGAAAACTAAAACTCTAGATGTTCCCTTTCTTTGAACGTCTCTTAAGTCTAAAAAGGTAGAAAACAATACTCAAGAGAACCTCTTAGCCATGTGTTGTGGCCTCAGAATTCTGTTGTCGAAACATGGGGGATAACCACCCAGTTTGGACCTTAAGACAACTCCTTTTCCGTTTGAAGTGGTGGTTCCGACTAGGGATAATCGGACCAATTTCCCAATATGGGTTTTAAGATGAGAGTGGGTGGTTCATGAGTGCTTTGCAATAGAATAATGATAATATAAGTGACCTATTATATAATGTAATTTCTCTAACTAACTTATTCTAATATAAACCCAGGTGTTCCTGTGTGGTATGTGATCTACAAAGATATCTATTTAACATGTGATAATGAAGATTGAACACAAATAAACAAAGATGATAATGTAAAAGATAATTCCTTTGACTAAATAGTTATTCAAAGGAATTTATAAAATATATCGCATATATGATGATTTATATATGAAAATTACAACTTCAGCTAGGCATCATACAAAAGTGCAATTAACGCTTAACGGAAATGATAAATCTCACATATAATTCATGAAAGTAAAGTTTTGCCAATAATTAAATGTAAACAAAATCAATCATACACGATAATAGTACCATATGTCTGAAGTCCTGCTCATTTGGCAAATGACATAGACCAACTTCTTTCTTCAAATCAGATTGTCTCCCAAGAATACAAAACTGCATCAACAAAGGAAAGTAGTCTGATATCTAAAAGAAACGATCATGTTACATAATTTCACCAAAGCATTCACAAACTTACAATGATGCATTCTTTGCAAATGTTTTTGATAAAATTCTGGACCCTTCTCTAAATGCATGAGAAGGGTATAAATATTATTCTAACTAAATATGCAAAAATAGATTATACAAAATTTGAGGAGGTTTCAAACAACCTTCCTCCTAACTAGGTAACTAACTCCAAAAATAATCAGAGGCTAAATAAACAAAACTAAGAGGATGACCTAATGTCTTCTAGCTTGTTCTTTAAATCAAAAATATTACTCATTAGTTGAATTTGAGGAGGTGCCCCGAAACGAGTCCTTTAAATCGAACATATCAGTCGTTAGTTGAATTTGAGGAGGTGCCCCGAAATGAGTCCTGAGTTTTCCTGTGAAGATCACATTGGTGAGTGGTGGTAGCATCCTTTGAGTTGTGTGAAGGGAAGAGTTGAGAGCCAAAATATGGTTATGTGGCTTAACAAGATACTGCCAATACGACTCTCAGGTGGTTGTGGTGAGATTTTTAATTTCCTCTCTTTGACTCCCCACCTTTTCTTGCCGGTATTTATACAAAGTAATTAAATCGGGCATTTCTTTCGTATTGCCTTCTTTAATGAGATTGGGGGCAAACAAGATGTGATTCACTACTTTGATGATATTCTTTGATACTCCAGCTTCCCTTGCGACTGCTAGCTCAACCTGTTTGATTATGGCATCCCAATCTATGAGAGAATGTCTTCATGAGTTTCTTAAATCTGAGGTAGATTGGCTTTCCTGCCATCTTCTGTTTCCTACCATTCGATGAACTTAGAGATTCCGGTGTTTAAATTGTTAAACTCTGTTCTCTGGCCGATTGCCTTATTTGTCAGCTCATCGGTAGTAGTCAGATATGGAGTAATATGTGACATCTTCTGGAAGAAATACTCCTATTGTTTCACCAGAAGGGAATTTAATTCCAGGGCCTCTTTGATGAACTCTTCAGTAGTTGGAACGTCCTTATATCTTTCCATGGATTGTTGCATTTCCTAGAGTTGCATATTTTTGGCCTATATATTCACTTCATGGCTTATTTTCAAGATCTCCATGTCTTGTTGCAATTGCACTAGTTGCTCCGCCACCTACCTGTTTGCGCTTGCTTTCTCTGCCTTAAGCTCTTGTTCGAGCTACATAATTCTCTCCTCTTTCTCCCCTAGTAAAGTAGATACCTTAGTAGCCTTCTCCATAGTGGCCGATGCGTATGCTCCCGTGAACTGTGATAGTCTAGTCAATTTCTCAGCTGGATTGAAAGGAATTTCCTTCCAAACAACGTCCATCAACTCATTTCCAAGTGGGAATTCAGGTGTATCTACCCTTCTCCTTTTTCTCTTCCTTCTAACTACATCCTTGTAGAGAGGGCTATAGAACACATCAAGTGGAGGTATTTTAGTTACTTTCAAAAGAAGTTCTGATGTGGGCAGAGAAAGGATAATTTTAGTATGTTGGGACATTGTTGCTTGTTCCTCCATAGGTGTAGATTGTTCGGTGACAGACTTGGGCTCTGTATCCTTATGAACATGCAAAGGAGTTTTGCATTCCTTTGTTTCTTGGGTATTTGAGGCTTTAGGAGTGCCTAGTGATTTCTGATTAAATTGATCCCACTCCTGCTTCAAACTACCACCTTTGGCCTCTGAAACGATCTCTGTAGTCGGGTGCTCATCACTTGCTTCTCAGCTAACTTCCTACTGGACTCATCTGTGTTGTCAGCGTCTTTGGGTTTCCTTGTTTCTGGTGCCTTCTCAGTGTTTACCTGGGAGTCTATTTGAGAGCTAGGACCTCCACTATCAACAGTGACACTTGGAGTAGACTAATCCTCGGGCTTTAATAGATGCATTGGGATCACCTGGAACCTCTCGTCTCTGAATTCCTGAAATATTTGAAAATCTTCTAGTTTCAAATTTTTCTTTGCCCATTCAAAGGCTTGTTCAAAGGATACGGCTGACTGTAACAAATCCTCAAAATAATTATCGTCATGATTGTATGACTTGAGCTTTACTCTAGTAGTGACATTATATGCCACTTTGTTTGGATCAAATTGCCTCTTAGTAGCATGAACAAAATTGGCTAAAGCAAAAGAACCACATTTGATAGGGAAAATGGACCATAATGACTTCTTGTCGTATTTGAGAACTTTAGTCAAGCCATTTCCCACAGTATGGTAGCCAATCTCTCTTTCTAATAACTTATTAGAAACATATCAAGGAAGAACGTGTGGATCAGTTGTGCTACCAAAAACCCTAATATAGGTGAACCACTCTTCAATAAAATACTTGCCGACAGTAATCAGGTCTGTTGTGGCTTCTTGGGAAAACCTAGGGGCTTTCTTATTGAAAATTATTTGATGTAGGGGCAAGACAACAGCATGGAATATCTTATAGAAGTGAGGTATGAAATGCGATTCCCATATTTGTTTATGACTGAGATGGATCAGATAAGGATCTTGTAAGGTCCATTTCCAACCCATGGTTATAAATGTCGTGCAAAAACAGATAGCATCCATAATGTAGGCACTAAAATAGAAGGGAGGGAGGTTATCTAAAAAGGAGGGTTTCTTCTGTCAATATTCAGTAAGAGTGGTGGCTAGGTTGTCAGATAGGATGGAAGGCCAATTCATGATATGGGAATTAACACAGGCGTCAATTAGAGAAATCAATTCTATTGAAAACTTGGTATTATTGGGGAGCCCATACAATCTACATAACATGGCTGCTACATAATTTTAGCGGTTTGTCAAAGAGGTTATAGCATATATACTTGATTATTCATACTTGATATTATTGTCCAACACCCTCCAGCCTAAATTAGCTTGAAGGGGTCTGGGTTCTTCTTTAAGAAGTTAGCCACAAATGTGTTGTTACAAATATCCTGCGGATCAGGTATGTGGTACATCTTCTTCAAATCCTCTGCTCTGAATGACCCTATGAGCTCCATCCTTGAATTCTTGAACTGTCTATCTTCAATGATAAGGTTTTCGATTGCCCACCTGATCATATCTGTATAGGGGAGGATTTTAGCTCTTGTTCCTATCCTATGAAGGAAAGAACAGGAATTATCTCTTCATTGAAGTTCTGAAGGCCTTTTTGAGTCAGTTGTTGCTCTTGTAACAATGATTTTAGGACATTCATCCTCCAGCCTATTGTAAATCACCTCCCAAATGGTTGCACCTCCGGCAGCATTACAAACTACATTAGCGAAGATAGGAGCCATCTCTATAAACTCAGCTTCAACAATGGTCTGTTTGCTTTGTTTCTGTATCACCTTTCTTAGTGACTTGTCTTTTGTCGCTTCCCTGAAACAGACAAGATATATCAGTGTAGACGATATCTGGTAATTAATACTGAAAGCTTCTCTAAAATGACTTTGGATCGTGAGAAAGGTTTTAATGAGATACTCGATTATAACTACCCATAACCTGGAAAATGAATATCCTTCCTCGGGCTGCTAAATATTTATTAACCTGTCAACTCGTTTGTTTTGGTATTTAAAACATAATTATTCCACACATTTTATTGCTCTTAATTGTTCATTGCAGTCTTTAAAGGGATATAGTATAACGCTATCGGATGCATCAAGCGAAATGCGATTGCGGATATTGCAATATCGCATTTCGCAAATCGTTTGTGGTTGTTCTAATGGCATGGTTAAGTTTCTTGTGAACTATGCGAAGTGAAAAATGTGATTTCAAAATGACAAGGTGACATTATCACAGTGGGAGACTTAATCACATATCCCAATTTTTCGAAGGTGTTTTCACATAGTCATGTGGAAAAGCGTGATTTGCGATTTGCGATATGTATTTCATCCTTGGTTGGTTTTGCAAGGTTTTGCTAGGTATTTTCTTAAAGTTAGGTATTATTATCCTAAGCCTAAAAATTTAAAAGGGTCCCCGTTTATAACTCCAACCCTAGCTATTGTTCGTTATAAATGGGGGGGTTGTTTTGTACTACAACAATTGGTGATTCACTTGGGAGAACCAGTTATCTCTGAGTAGTTTTCTAAAATTTCTAAAAACTTTCAAAGTAATTGGAGTTATAAGAATAATGATTACATGAGTTATAAGGTAAAAAACATTTTTCTGGTATCATCATTACTTGCTCAGCTTATTTACTTAATTACTTTACCCTTGTAATGATAGAAGTATAAACGTTCGCATCAGCCAATAAAGTTTAAAGTAATATAGCAGGTGTCTTCTGCAGATTATTTTTTGGGTGTTTACTCATTTATCACAGATAGAGCCTTTGCTGCCAGCAGGCATTCATACCCTCGATAGGGTTATCTTTTAACCAAAAATGATTCATTATCCCATCTGTATGAATTTTCAAATTTCAAAATGATATTCAATTGGATTGAATCTCACTTGGACCTTGTCCTTTTCCCCTTTTGAATGTAATATTTTTTCATTTTTGATTTCTTAAAAGACATTGTCTAGGCGTGCTAACCTACTAGTGACAATGTCATTCACTGGTTGTAACTATACTAAACAAGCTGACTCTTGATGAGACCCCTTGTCTTCTAATCGAGGAGATCATTAGTTGTTACCCTGTTTAATATGCAGTATTGGTAATATCAGTTTTAATTACTTCCCTATGAACATGGTAAACAAGCTCATAATGAGACTTTTTATCTTTTAAGTTTATATATTTTATAATTACACTCTGCCAAAAAAAAAAAAAAGGAAGGAAAATTTTAACAGATGGGGTGGATCATTGGCTCTTTTGAGAGTTTTGGGTGATAATGATAGAGTTTTTGAAGATACTTATCTGCAAAAACTCCTTACTAGGCTAAAGATTATTTTCTCGACTAATAACAAAACCTTCATATTCTATAAAGATAAGAGTTTGTTCGTAAAATAAATATTTTGAGAAAGGTAAAGTTTTTCCAAAGAAATCAAGTTTGATTTAGTACTCAAATGTCCTAATTATTCCTTTTTAACTCTTACTTTCTTATAAAAGTGAGAAAACAAAATTGTTATTAAAGATTTTATTTTTAAAAGCCAAAAATAAATACTAGTTAACCATTATTTTCCTAGAAAGAAATATGTTACAAAATTGGAAGAGGTTATCTCCTAGGAGAAGTATTTTTTCAAAATTTTGCCATTGACGGGCAAAGAATCCTTCTTACATGACAAGTCTTGTAAAAGAAACATTGGTTGTCCAATTTTTTCAATGATCTGAAAAGGGCCAAGTCATAGTTTTTGGAATTTGGTATGTCTACCCTTTTCCTCGTGTGCTTTGTCCCATTTCAGAACCAAATCACCTACTTCAAGAGTTTTTGGTCTGGCAGAAGTTTTGTCAAAAGAAGCTTTGACTAATTGTTGATGATGGAAGTGGGTTGCTTTAGCCTTTTCTCTTTCTTCTTCAAGGTTGAGAATTTGAAATTGTCTAGCCTGGAGAGAATATGAAGGGTTTTCATTGATAAATTGTACTAGGGAAAGAGATGGGATTGCTACGTTTGTGGGAAGAACAACTTCTTTTCTATAAACTAAAGTGAAACGAGAAGAGCCAATAGAGGCTTTTCGAGTAATCATGTTTGCCCATAGAGAAAATGTTAATGCTTTTTGTTAATTCCTGTGATTTTGATCAATAGTCCTTTTGATAATTCTGATGAGGTTTTTGTTTGTTGATTCTGCTAATCCATTACCTTGAGGATAATAATTGTCTGAATATTTCAACTTCAAACCTTGCTTAAGAGCAAATTCTACCATTGTATTTCCAGAAAAGTAAGATGCATTGTCAAACATTAAAGCTAAGGGTAAGCCAAACCTGGTAATTATGTACTGATCAATGAAGTCTATGATATTTTATGTATTATCTATCTTTAACGGGACAGCTTCTACCCACTTAGTAAAGTAATCAGTAGTTGTAAGGATGTACCTATGTTGTTTGGAAGAGTTAGGAACAATCTCACTAATTATGTCTAATCCCCATTGTTCGAATGGTTGTTGGATGTTAACTGGTTGTAAAGGGAATGTTGGATTTCTTTCTCTTCTGGCTATGGTTTGACAAATTTTGCACTTCCTTGCATATTCATGTGCACCTTTAAATATTGTTTTCCAATAATACACTGCATGTAGGATTTTGTGAGCAATGGTATTTCCTCCAAAATGTCCTTCAGCTGGTCCATCATGTAATTCCTGCATGACCTTTTCGACTTCAGGTTTCTCTAGGAATCTCAGCAATAATGAATCATAATTCTCCCTAAATAATACATCATTGACTAGTGCATACTGATTTGATTTCAATCTTAAATCTTGCTTTGTTTTGTAATTAATATGCATAGGATCATATTCGTTTTTTAGAAGAAGAAAAAAATCAAATCAGCATATTGTGATTGCATATTATTGAGGCTTACCTCTGATATTTTCACTTCATTACCTTGATCTTGTTCTAGTGGTAACTGGGAAGCTCCTGTTAACATCCTACAAAAACCTTGGCCTTTGACAATTTTATTTGGTCGGATTTCTACATCATATTCTTGGAGTGCAGTTACCAATTAGCTATTTTCTCCCCTACTTCTCTTTGGATCAATAGTTTTCTTACTGCAGGGTGTATGGGTTTTAAGAAGAAAAGATATGAAATATTTCAAAGTTTTAAAAAACAGAAAATGCTTGTTTCTCTACAGCTGAATCATTTAATTCGGTGCCTTGCAAGTTAGAACTGAAAAAGGAGATCGGTGCCTCGATATTTTCATCGTTCAGCTATGTCAAAACTGCTACATATCATGTATCGGATGAAAAAATATATAATACAAAAGGTTTGAGAAAGTATGGGGTTTTCAATGAGGGAGTATTAATAATGGCTTTTTTATTCAACTCAAATGACTCTCTTTCATCCTTATTCCATCTGAAAAATGCATTTTTTCTTATCATTGTTTGAAGGGGTAAAACAATTTATGAAAAATCTGGGACAAATCTTTTTACAAAATTTATTTGTTCCAGGAATGATTGCATGTTTTTTTTGTTGTGTGGGAGGGGAATTTTTTCAATCTCTTGGACTCTATCAGGATCAACGTAAAATCATTTCTTGGATAACCCAAGGAGTTTGCCTTCTGGTAAAGCAAAATATGATTTTTTGGGATTTAAGGAAATGCCATACTTCTTGCATCTTTCAAAATTGTGTTTGAGGTCATTGAAATGATTGTTCGTATCCTTGGAATAGACTATGATATCATCCAAGTAAATAACCACCAATTTATTGATTAGACCTTTGAAGGAAATGTCCATAGCATGTTGAAATGTGGTACCCGCATTAATGAGTCTGAAAGGAATCTTCTAATAGGCATATGTTCCCCCCTTGGTTCTGAATGTTGTCTTTAATCTGTCATCTGGATGCACAATTATTTGATTATAACCTGAGAGTCCATCTAGAAAGGACATTAATTCAGAACCTGCAACTCATTGCAATATCTGTTCCATAGTAGACAAGGGAAAATAATCTTTTTGGCAAGCTTGATTCAGGTTTCTAAAATCAATACAAATCCTAATATCTTTGTTATTTTTCCTTACGAGTACCATATTTGATATCCACTTGGAATGTCTAACAGGGAAAATTATTTTGGCCTTCAGAAGCTTGTTCAATTCGGATTTGATTTGACTTTCAAGGTTTGGGTGAATTTTACAAAGCTTCTATTGAACTGGCTTTTCGTTTGAAGTCATGGGTATGGTATGCTGAATTATAGAGAGATCAGAAGTATTGAAATCTACATAATCCCAAGCAAAGGCGCCTTTATATGTTTTCAATAACCTAATGAATGAAATTCTTTCTTCTTATGATAAGCCAAGACCTGGGTTGAGATTTTGAGGTTTTCGTTTGACCCTAGGTTTACTACTTCAAATCTCAAAGTAGAACTTTGAGTTTTGGAGTTAGTAATTTTCTTGAATCTATCCTTTAGATCATAAAGATCTTCCATTTTAACCACAGACTTTGGGATTGGGTTATGATCATGATTATTCTTGATTCCTAGATCATGCTCATGTTCATCTATGATCTGTTCTTCATAAGATCCCTCTGATTTAAGGAAATTAACTATATTTGCATCATTGTTGAATACTCTCCAATTTGTTACATTGTCGGGAATAGATGGCCTAAATATTAATTATATTGAAAATCTGTCTGTACTAAGATCTTCTAAGGGTATAAGCTTGGATGCCACATTAGCAAGTAAGTCAGCACTTGCGTTTTGTAGTTCAGGGACTGAAGATATGTTGAAAACAGAAAAATGAGAAGTCAATTTCTGAGCTAAATATTGACAGCGTTTAAGGTGCCCAGACACACAATGGATTGTATTTCTCACCTTTTTCACAATTATTTCTGAATCACCATAGACTTGCAGGTATTTGACATTAAGACCGATGGCTTTATATAGCCCTTGGATCAATGCTTCATATTAGTGCACTGGAACTCAAGTCTGCAGGCCAACATGGTTTTCTCTCCTTGCGGATTGATCAAAATGCATCATGCACCTGTGTCGTTTTCTGATTTAGAACAGTCAAAATAAAGAGTCCAGAACGGAGAGTTATTAGAAACTTTATCTACTAAATTTAGACATTTGGACTGATCTGTTTGTCAAAAAAAATTGGATTTGAGAAACTACAACGTTATCTAAAAAGGGAGATCTCTAAGAACTAAAGGATCTTAAAGAGGACTCGGTTGAGTAGTTTCCAATTATATTATTAGTGAAGGCAACAGGTTCATTGCTTCCCTCGAGGTCGATGACTATATATTTCATGAATTTCTCTCGATCTACCTAGATTTGATTTTATTTACCATTGTGTGGCAACCACATGTGAGACCAATTAGTTGTGAAATAACCGTGCAACTTTTCACACCAATCCCTACTGATATTTAAACCATAAAATTCAGGGATATCGACCACCAAAATATCAATTATTTGTGAAACTTTTGGATTAGAGGAAAGCCAAATTGAAACCGATACTATTTCTCCAAGCACCTTGACTTTTGTCCTATCTAACTAAACTATGTGCATGTAGATTTTTCAGGTGTAATGTTCAATTTGGTACACATAGCTTTTGGCATTATATTTGAGCAGGCTCCTGAATCAACAAGGCAGGTGTGAATGTTCCTGTTGAAAATTTCATAAGTGAGTAGAAATGGAGGAACATGAGAAATAGACCTATCACCAATCAGAACTAGATCTGAAGGATCTACTTTGTTTGAGGATGAGGGAGGTTTTCCCATATTGTAGGCAGCTTGAGTAACTACAGCAGATGGCAGAGGAGATATTGGAACTGCTTTCAACTCCCTTAGTAAAATATTTTGTTGTTGTTTGAGTTTAGTGAGCTCATGCAACGAGATGTTAGCTCTAGTCTTTTTCATGTCTTCCACTATATTGTATTCGACTGTATCTAAGATTACCAATGTTTTTGAAGCATTTGGGGAATCTGGAGGGATAGGATCGGTTTGGCTAGTCTTAGATTTCTTAGCTATTGTTTTCTCCTTTGCAGGAGTAGCGAATTTTTGCTTCTGATTTGTGATAGACATGTCAGGATAATTTTTACTTCTTGTAGTCACTACCATTGCTTGTGCCTCTTCTTCAATTGGCAGCATAAAATTCCACATCCCGTTCAGTTCAATTTCTTTTTTCGTTTGTGAATCCTCTTCTGCTTCTTGATCAGATTCAGCATTTGAAATGGTGTTTGGGGGCTATGACGCAGAAGAAGGGTTCCTTTTGAATGATCAAAAAGGTTTCTTTGGAGCAGAGGATTCTGTGATTTGTTTTTTAATTTCGACCATTTCATTAGGCATTGTTTTTAACACTTTTTGAAGGCCTTCACGATCGAAAGGGTCCTTTGAAGCTTTCCTCTTAGGGTCATCCTTAAATGTTACTTTTATGGTCTTCCTTTTGTCTGTTTGTGATCTCTTTTCCAAAGCTATGATTCTTCTTTCTACATACAAGGCTTCTTTCATGTTTTCTACAAGGGTAGCCTTATTGGCTCTATCTACAAAAATTGCAATATTAGAAGGAAGAGATGATATATACCATTCTATCTGTACATCTACAACAGGTTTAGAGGCAGCTGGGATTTTGTTTCGCAATTTGTTAAATCTGGAGTTGAAATCTTTGATCTTTTCATCTGGATTAGCTTTCAAATTAGAAAGATCATTGATCAAGGATGCTATGGTCCTGTCATCGCCAAATTTTGCAAGAAATACTTCTTGAGAAGTATCCCAATCTCTAATTGAACCTGTTGGGAGGGGAAAATACAAAGACCCAGCAAATCCTTGGAAAGTATAAGGAAACATTCTAATTACAACATCTTCATGTGCAACCCTATTGAGATTCATGGCTAACATAAAATTATCTAGATGTTCTTCGATCGAGAGAGCATCCTCAGGATTATACTTAGGCAACAATTTTTCTGGGTTTATTGGGAGTGCATTTGGATTTGCAACTAGGATAGCACCAGGATTTGTCCAAGTTTGATTGGCCATAACTTGAGATGGGGACTAAGAAAATGGGAAGGTCGGTACATAAGTAGGTATAGATGGCGAAGAACTTACTACCGGATTAGTACTGATAATTGTAGTACTAATTGGAGAAGTGGGTATTTGATAAGTCGTGGATTGAATAGAAGTGGATGGAAAGTAAATGGATGGAAAGATGGTGTGATATTGTTGGTATCTGATTCAGATGTTGATGAAGTGACTTTCCTACATCATGGAGGAATGGGGAACTTGAAAGGGGTAACCCCAAGTCTTTCACTTTGCAGTCTAGTCAATACACCAGTTTGTTGTAATAAGGAGATAACACTTTCTTCAAACACTTCGGGTCTCTCTAGTTCTCTGTGGAAATGGATATATGTTCCAAATTTTGTATCAAAGAATGAACTTCGAGAGGCTCAAGAGTGTAATCTAGAGAAGGTGGTTTCCTTACTACTTTAGGAGACAAGGGAGATGTTTCTACAACTTCAGAATTCCGATCAGGAGATTCTGAACAAGTTTTAGAAGGTGTAGAAATGGTGGAGAGGTTTTGACTCTTATGAATGCTTTTCGAATGATTTTTAGCTTCATCTTCCATTCACAGAGGATCATGCCCTCCTTTTAGCACCAAAATGTTGTGGCCTCAGAATTCTACTGCCAAAACATGGGGGATAACCACCCGGTCCGAACCTTAAGGTAGCTCCTTTTCCATTTGAAGTGGTGGCTCTGACTGGGGATAATGAAACCAATTTCCCAGTGTGGGTTTTAAGATGAGAGTGGGTAGTTCATGAGTGCTTTGCAATAGAATAATGATAATCTAAGTGACCTATTCTATAATGAAATTTCTCTAACTTATTCTAATATAAATCGGGTGTTCCTGTGTGGTATGTGACCTACAAAGATATATTTTTAACATGTGATAATGAAGATTAAACACAACTAAACAAATATGATAAAATAGTTAGTCAAAGGAATTTATAAAATATATCGTATATATGATGAGTTATATATGAAAATCACAACTTCAGCTAAGCATCATACAGAAGTGCAATTAACGCTTAACAGAAATGATAAACCTTACATATAATTCATGAAAGTAAAGTTTTGCCACTAATTAAATGTAAACAAAATCAGTCATACATGATAATAGTACCATATGTGTGAAGTCCTACTCATGTGACAAATTACATAGACCAACTTCTTTCTTCAAATCAAATTGTCTCCCAAGAATACAAAAGTGCATCAACAAAGGAAAGTAGTCTAATATCTAAAAGGAACAATCATGTTCCATAATTTCACCAAAGCATTCACAAACTTACAACAGTGCATTCTTTGCAGATGTTTTTGATAAAATTTTGGACCCTTCTCTAAATGCATGAGAAGGGTATAAATACTATTTTAACTAAATGTGCAAAAATGGACTATACAAAATTTGAGGAGGTTTCAAACAACCTTCCTCCTAACTAGGTAACTAACTCCAAAAATAAACAGAGGCTAAATAAACAAATCTAAGAGGATGACTTGAGGTCTGCCTGCTTGTCCTTTAAATCAAAAATAGCGATCATTGATTGAATTTGAGGAAGTTCCCTGAAATGAGTCCTGCACTGTCCTCTGAAGATCGCATCAGTGAGCGGTGGCAGCATCCTTTGAGTTGTGTGAAGGGAATAGTTGAGAGTCATAATCTGGCTATGTGGCTTAACAAGATACTGCCAATACGACTCCCAGTTGGTTGTGGTCATCTTTGTAATTGCCTCTTTTTGACTCCCCACCTTTTCTTGCCATTATTTATACAGATCAGTTAAATCAGACATTTCTTTCGTATTGCCTTCTTTAATGAGATTGGTGGTGAACATGATGTGATTCACTACTTTGATGGTATTTTTTGATACTCCAATTGCCCTTGCGACTGCTAGCTCGGCCTGTTTGATTCTAGCATCCCAATTTGTGGAGAGAATGTCTTAATGAGTTTCTTCAATATCTGTTAGATTGGCTTTCCTTCCATCTTATGTTTCATGTCATTCAATGAACTCAGATATTCTAGTGTTTAAATCGTTAAATTTCGTTCTCTGGTCGATTTCCTTATCTATCAGTTGGTCGCTAGTAGTCAAATAAGGAGTAATATGTAACATCTTCTGGAAGAAATACTCTTGTTGTTTCACCAAAAGTGAATTTAATTTCAGGGCCTCTTTGATGAACTCTTCAGTAGTGGGAACATCCTTGTATCTTTCCATGGATTGCTGCATTTTTGGACTTGCATATTTCTAGCCAATATATCGACTTCATGGCTTATTTTTGAGACCTCCATGTCTTGTTGCAATTGCACTGGTTGCTTTGCCACCTGCCTATTTGCGCTTTATTTCTCTGCCTCGAGCTCTTGTTTGAGTTGCACAATTCTCTCCTCTTTCTCCCTTAGTAAAGTAGAGACCTCAGTAGCCTTGTCCATAGTGGCCAATGCGTATGCTCCCATGAAGTATGATAGTCTAGTCAAGTTCTCAACCGGATTGAAAGGAATGTCCTTCCAAACAACATCCATCGGCTTGTTTCCAAGTGATAATTCAGGTGTATATACCCTTCTCCTTTTTCTCTTCCTTCTAACTACAACCTTATGGAGAGGGCTATAGAACACATCAAGTGGAGGTATTTCAGTTACTTTCAGAACAATTTCTGATGTGGGCAAAGCAAGTATAATTTCAGTATGCTGGGACGTTGTTGCTTGTTCCTCCATAGGTGTAGATTGTTCACCGACAGACTTGGGCTCTGTATCCTTATGAACATGCATAGGAGTTTTGCGTTCCTCTATTCCTTGGGTATTTGAGGCTTTGGGAGTGCCTTGCAATTTCTGATTAAATTGGTCCCACTCCTGCTCCAAACTATCACCTTTGGCCTCTGAAATAATCTCTGTAGTCGGGGTGCTCATCACTTGTTTCTCAGCGGACTTCCTACTAGACTCAGTTGTGTTTTTAGCGTCTTGGGTTTTCCCTGTCTCGGGTGCCTTCTCAGTGTTTACCTGAGAGCCTATTTGAGAGCTAGGACCTCCACTATCAACTGTGACACTTCGACTATACTTATCCTCAGGCTTTAATAGATGCATTGGGATCACTCGGAGCCTCTCGTCTTTGAATTCCTGAAATATTTGAAAATATTTAGGTTTCAGATTTTCCTTTGCCCATTCGAAGGCTTTTTCAAAGGATATGGCTGACTGTAGCAAATCCTCAAAATAATTATCGGCATGATTGTATGACTTGAGCTTTACTCTAGTAGTGACATTATATGCCACTTTGTTTGGATCAAATTGCCTCTTAGGCAATGAATGAATACTGAGGGCTTCCATATGTGTTGATTCCTTAGTAGCATGAACAAAAATGTCTAAAGAAAAAGAACCACATTTGACAAGGAAAATGGGCCATAATGACTTCTTGTCGTCTTTGAGAACTTTAGTCAAAACCTTTCCCACGGTCTGGTAGGCAATCTCTCTTGCTAATAACTTATCAGAAACATATAAAGGAAGAACGTGTGGGTCAGTTGTGCTACCAAAAACCCTAATGTAGGTGAACCACTCTTCATTAAAATACTTGCCGACAGTAAGCAGGTCTGTTGCAGCTTCTTGGGAAAACCTAGGGGCTTTCTTATTGAAAATTATTTGATGTAGGGGCAACACAACAGCATAGAATATCTTATAGAAGTGATGTATGTAATGTGATTCCCATATTTGTTTATGGATGAGATGGATTAGGTAAGGATCTTGTAAGGTCCATTTCCAACCCATGGTTGGAAATATCGTGCAAAAACAGATAGCATCCATAATGTAGGTGTAGGTTTTAACCCCGTACAGAAATTACCTGCATACGAATTCTAAAACACAGAAAAATAAACAATGTGAGAGCATAACACATAAAACACATATACATAGAGATTTTCCCACTAGATCCCAAAACCGGGACTACCAGCTTG
>APFE031376842.1:93443-111234 GCA_000404065.3 Pinus taeda
TGACCATTAAATTTCTCGATCTCTATCTTTCCACTGCTTGCCATCTTCTTTCACCACCAGAATCAATCTCGCAGATCTCCCACTGAACAAGGTCTACCACAGGCCCAAGCAAAACCCCTCAGGAACAAAAGCATCCCCTTGAAGCCAAAACATCTCAAATACCAAATGTAGGTTTTAACCCCATACAGAAATTACCTGCATAAGAATTCTAAAACACAGAAAAATAACAATGCGAGAGCATAACACATAAAACACATATACATAGAGATTTTTCCACTGGATCCCAAAACTGGGACTAATAGCTTGATTTTTCATTATGTTCCTTTCAATGTTACAATACATATTTATACATGCCGAAGCATCCAATACCATGGACTAAAAACCATCACGTCCAAAAAACATGTGCGAAAATCATGCAAAAACCATAGGTGGGTCCGTCCAACCTAACATAAGGTCCAAAACCAAAATTTTCCGGGGCGCTACCCCGGACCCCATAAAGTGGGGTTATGGGTTCCCTTCAAACCCCCTGTTAACTACATGGAAAGAATATAACACAACCCAACAGTAGGCACTAAAATAGAAGGGAGGGAGGTTATTTGAAAAGGAGGATTTCTTTTGTTGATATGCATTAAGAGTGGTGGCTAGGTTATCAGATAGGATGGAAGGCCAATTCATGATATGGGAATTAACATGGGCATCAATTAGAGGAATCCATTCTATTGAAAACTTATTATTATTGGGTAGCCCATACAATCTACATAACATGATTGTTGCATAATTGCAGGGTTTTCCAAAGAGACTATACCATACATACCCAATTTGTCATACTTGAATTTGTTGTCCAACACCCTCCAGCCCTGAATTAGCTTGAAGGGGTCTAGGTTCTTCTTTCCAAAGTTAGCCACAAATGTGTTGTCGTAGATATCCTGCGGATCAGGTATGTGGTACATCTTCTTCAAATCCTCTACTCTGAATGACCCTATGAGCTCCATCCTTGAATTCTTGAACTGCCTATCTTCAATGATAAGGTTTTCGATCACCCACTTGATTATATCTGTATAGGGGAGGATTTTAGCTCTTGCTCATATCCTATGAAGGAAAGTTTATGTTCCTATACAAATAGGCGTCATATATACTTGGTTTAGCTCTTAAATATGTACATACCTTTGCTTGTTGCAAGTGTTTTCCATATTTGTAAAATAAAATCAAAAAATTATGAAATGTAAAGAGGGTATGCCCTAAAATAAAAATCAAAGGGCAAAAAGAATAAAGAAAAGGTCAAAAAATTAAAGAAAATGAACCCCAAGAAAAAGAAAAAAGACCATGAAAGTGTGCAAGTACAAATGCCACTGCTATTTTACTTTTTGTATAATAAAGATTGTGTGCAACTTGTTATTTATGCCACAATCCATGACAACCAAATATTTTAATCTTAGTTATTCCATGTTTTGAATTTCATGTTTATAGATATAGAGAATAAAATCTAACCAAACTATTTAATCTTGGCATATAAGTAGATAGGTAGAGTAAATAAAAGGATGCTCAACAGTTTAATCTGAGCCCTTGGATGTAATAAGGATAGACTTAGATAGATTTCCATTGTAAAAGAAAAGAAAAGTTTGATAAGGGTTTGCCAGTTTAAGAAACCCTAATAAAAGAAGTAAAAATGGTAGGATGTGTAGGTGGGTAAGTAGATGATTGGTTGCAGAATTATGTATGATGAATGGTTAAGTTAAAAGCTCAAATATTTTGCTTTCATCACTTTGGAAAAGCATGGATGACAATGAAGACATTCACATCAGAGGAAAAAGTCAAACTAATTAACCTCCTCACTCATTTTTCCCTAAATTTTACTAATTTCCCATAAATACTAAAAGCACCAACAACCTGAAAGTTAAAGGGGCTCAGAGAATTTCTCTGACTTCTGGAGGGACCAGACCCTCGGCCCAATAACTTGTAAGGCCTAAGTGCTAAAACCCTTCCATAATTCATTCATCTCCTTCAAATGCTTTTCCTAAGTAAAATCACTATTTTACTTAGGAAAAATAAAGGTTCCTTATAAAAAAAACCCAAACACATTTTAGCCTAAGTTATAATGTTGGATGATGAAATGTATTTTCGAAAACATTTACTTAGTGTTTTTTTCCTTTCCATATTCATATTAATTTTTTATTTTTATTATTATTTAATTCCCAAAAACAATAACCCTTTCCCGTATTAATTAATTAAAGTCCCAAAATAAGTAAATATCCCCTCCCGATGGTTTGAAAAATAAGCCATAATAATGTTAACTCAATCGAATCATGATTAACTAAGAGCCAAACCCCTGACGCATTAAAAAGGGATTAATTAATCACTTGGATTAGTTAATAACCTCTCCGCCAATCATATCACCCCCGATGTAATTCAATTCATTCTAATTATCATTGGGCCCCTCCATTAAATCCCCACCACTTCTTGCTGCCAACTACCTTCCGATCAACCTCCCCACATCCAATAGCTCTCGCCCATATCGCATAGACCTTTGGGTCGAACGTTAACCACGTGATACGAGCAGTTTTTACTTTTCGCAGGTGCTACGTGTCACTCGATCTATGGCATCGCGCGAGCCTCCTCCAAAACCACTAACCTCCCAAAGACAGTGCGACAAAAACCATTACCACTCCCGTTTACCACCTCCACTAAACGACAAAGTGTCCCATCAATCAGTTGCCGCCAACTATCATTTTCATTCACCCGCTAGAAAACATTGACTTTGTGCATAAAAACAAAAATGTTCATTGTTTTCCCTTTTTTCCCGAGAAAGCGACTTCTGCCTTCCATGCATGCACAAAGTACGTCTAGTCCAGCAACTAACTTCCAACCAAAAACTTCCATCGGTTACTAAACTCCAGACCACTGCAGACTACTGTGTGCACCCTGAAAAGTCTTCAGTGTAGCCATTTGTCCAGATATTCGACCAAAAACAGGTATTTACCGCATTTCCGTCTCAGAAACCCTGTTTTGTACTAAACTTCCACTAAATTGATATAAATCCAAATTATTCAATACAATTAAGCTATCTTTTTAGTCCCCAGACTTCCCCAAGCACCTGTTTTTCCTGAAATTCCTTGAAAACCCCCAACTTTCCTCCTTGAAAACACAAGAACCAAGGATGGAAGCTCCTGTTGCCCTAAATGTTGCTCCAATCACTACTCCCCACAGGGATTTGGACTACCTCCCCTTGGCCAATAAATATTTTCAAATCAAATACCTTGCTTTTGATGATAGCCCCTTGAAATTCTACTACAGGTACCAAGAAAATTACCTGAACCACTCTGATAACATAGGTCTTTGCGAATCAAATCTACTGAAGTACCAATTCCCCTCTGTTCACATTTTCCTAGATATTGTCCACCAATGCCATGAAAATTACAACCCCAATTTAAGAGTTGTAATGTCTCCTGGCCAAAGAATCCTTTTCACCATTACAGTCAAGTCTATTAATGAGATGTTGCAATTACAGCCTGACGAGAACCTCACTCCCCTTTACATTGCAAAATTACTTGATTAATCTACCAAGATGTCTAGTTCTGAAATTATCAAAGTTTGTCAGACTTTCATTGATGAGAAGCATGTGCCAAAAGACCCTCCTCCCTACATGTCATGCTTTTTCACTGATTTGGGCAAAGATATTGTTACCATGATTGCCTGCATTATGGGTTTCACCACCAGTGAGTATGTAGATGAATTGACCTTAGCCTTCATGACTTATTTTACCCCTGGTCAACCTCCTGTAGCTAAATTTGACTATGCCTCATTCATTGTAGACAAGATACATGACCAATTCATGAGATTAGAGAATGAGATATTTTAAATATTCCACAGTCTTGTATCATCTTTTTCTTTACTAGCAGTCTGATAAATTCCCTTTCTCTGTCCAAAAACTTGCCACCAAAGGGAATCCCAGGTTTGTTGTCTTCTAGACTTCAATTTTTCACTATTTATTTTCTTCCCCTTATACAGATTTTATTGATCAGTTTGTCCATCCTGTAACTACCATGTTGATAGGAAGTCCCCCTCCTAGAATCAAAGATGATATCAAAATAATTCTTCAATTATCCAAGCAATACAAGGTTGGTCACTGGTACTTATACTAGAACCATACCGAGATCAGAGTTTATGGGTGTGAATTGCCTCCCTACAAATTGCCCAAATATGTCCCCATGAGATTATTTGCCCTGGAGTACTATAGGCAAATGATAAACTCTGATGAAATCCACTTTATGAAAGCTAAGAATAAAGCTCAGTTGAGGATAAAGGATCACTTAGGACCATTTGTTTGTAACAACAAAAAAGTAGGGAAAACGGCAGAAGAATCCTTGAAAGAATGAGACTGAAAAAAAGTTTCATCTGGCCTTATGATCCTCACAGCTTCATCAGTGACAGAAGACAAAAGCATAAGTTGTCCCCCTACATTCATCATATAATTCCAAATATAGAACAATATGCAAATGAAAATGAATGGGTGGAGGGAACACTTATAGAACCAAATAACGCACAAGTTGAAGTAGAGAATGTTATGAAAGATTTAGAAAAAAGACTTGATCTGGATTCCTTTGAACATGTGCCTATAGAATCTTCACAGAGGCCAACACAGGAGCCAAGTACATATTCATCAAGACAACCAGAGACTTTAGAACTGAGGAAAGATTCAAGGTCACAAAGCATTTCTGAGGAATTGACCCAAACTGAAACAAACATGGGAAATCCTCCAGTATTGCAGACTCCTCTCAATGAGGAACAAAACCAAAAAAGAAGCAGGAGTGAGACTAGTCCCTCAATAGTGCCATTAGACCAGGTATATGTTAAAAGGACAAGATTGAATCCTCTGTCTGAGCAGGAATATGAAGAAACAAGAAGTGACACAGTACAGACTACAGTAGCAGGAGAGACACAATTTGCCTCCCAAACTCAGGCATTAAGCAGGCAACCAAGTGTGGAAGTGTCGTCATTCAGAGCAGCATCAAAGAAAAGCCAGGATTTGAAGGAAAGGTACAAAGAAATCAAGACTAGGAATGAGCAGCTCAAAGCTCAAACTTATGCCAAATATATGAAAATGGCTCCCACAAATTAGACAAGGTTGATGTTAGCTTTTGACATCAAAGAGGGAAAAATGTAGATGAGCTTCTTGAAGCCAACAGTACAACAACCACAGTCCATGGTTGATTACTTGAAGACCAATTTTGAAATTCTTGCTAAATACATCCACCCAATTGATCAAATTGAGCTCCACAAGCAAATGGGTTAGATGGTCTACTCCACTTTAACCAATAAAGCCATCATTTCACATCAGTTGCAAAATTCTTTGAACAATACTACAGCACAATTATAGTTAGAAAAAGCCTCTTCTCATGCTAAGGACACTAGAATAAAGTCATTAGAAGACCTAGTGATTGAGTTGGGTCATAATCCCAAAGATATTAAGGCAGTTGGGAGTTTGATAAAAAAGAAAAATGAAGACATTGTTGCACTTAGAAAACAACTCAAGCTCCCTCCCCTCATACATCCACAAACTACAGAAGTCATTGAGAAATAGAATGAGGAGGAACTTATAGACTTGGTCTTTAAGTGAAATGAACAGCTGAAGGAAACAGAACAAGAGTTGAAAAAAGCTTTGCAATCTAAACAGGGAGAGTCAACCACCATGCCTCAGACTGCAGTACCCATAGTTTGTACAGCAGGGCCATCCACTATTGTGGCAGCTTTGGCACTCAATATTCCCCTAACAGCAAGCACTTCTAAAACAACAGCAACTTCAACACAACAAACAGAGGACTTAATCAATTCCATGGAAGAAATGAAAATCCAAGCAACTAAGATATAGAAATTAAAAGAAAAGGTTACTAGCTTGGAGTACAATTATGAGATATCACAGATTAACTACACTGAAGAAGAAAGAAAGAATAGAAGGATGACTGATAGAATAAAAACTTTAGAGAAGGACTTTACATTTGAAAAGCCCTTAAGAGATATCAGTGAGATGTTATGGACCAACATCATTAATTCCATTCATGATATTTGGTCTTCTATTTAGATTATCTTTGAACAAATTGATTTAATGAAGCTAGCTACAGAGGCTATACAAAAGACCAGAGAAGAATTGGGGGAGAAACCTGAAGAGGCAATCCAATTAATCAATTTCTTAAATAGCCAAAGCAGGGAAGACTAGATTGGTACCATCCTTGAAATCAAGAGAGTTCTAACCAAAAATAACTTTATGCTTAACCTAGAAAGAAGATGTCAAAGTATCCAAGAAGACATTGATGAGTTTATGATAAAATATAACATTATGAGAGAGAAATGACTTCCAAACTTATTGGTCATAAACGACAAGCTGATGAAACATGAATACTACATTGACATACTGCACCAACAAGCCAGAAATCAAGCCAGCTCTTCGACAGTGAAAGCACTACCCACAGGAAAAGTGTTATATGATGGCTTAGAAAACCTTTTCTATATTGAGCATGAAATGAAACACTTGTTCACAGCTCAACCCAATTTTGCAAAGCATACTGAGACTGATAAAATATACAGAAAATTGATCAGGTTGAAGATACCCAATGAATAATGGTGGACTGATATGCTCGTAATCCTGTAAGTTATTATGGTAACTCTGAGGTAAAAGAAAACATTCACTGAGGTTAAGTATCGTAAACAGGTAAAGAGTATTAGTA
This sequence comes from Pinus taeda, assembly GCA_000404065.3. Lineage (NCBI taxonomy): Eukaryota > Viridiplantae > Streptophyta > Pinopsida > Pinales > Pinaceae > Pinus > Pinus taeda. Next base: position 100,163 of record APFE031376842.1, read on the forward strand.
GGGAAAAGTAAACAAGGATCTAGCACACAATTACCAAAGCAATAGCAAGAGGAAAATTCGAGCTTCAACCTCCAACTCTTCCATGAATAAAGGGACAACAACAATCAGTTTTACATCTGTCTCTATATTTTTGTAAAAGATATTTTATATTCCCTAGAATAAATAGCATGTAGTTATGAGATATTTTGATGTAATTTTTGTATAAATACTTCTCCATTCGAAGTATTGAGGTTGGATTCTATAACATCTCTGTAAGTTTGTGTTGTAAAGTTAAGAAAGTTGTTGTAATCAAATCTGGCTTTTTTGCTGGAAAAGGAATGAAAGTTGAGGACATTTCAGCAGATTCTCGTGCAGTATAATTGCAAATAAGTATTCTATCCTTGTGATTTTATGTGTTTTCTATATGTTTCAATGTTTCATGCATCTGAAATCTAAATGGTGGAATAGTCAAAGTATATCAAAATTAGCTTTATTGCTCTCTGCTATCAACAGTCTATCATTTATATGTTTTCTTCTAAACTATTTTGATAAAGAAATTCTTAACTGCTCCTCTATCCCTGTAGTTTTTCCTAATAAGTCCCTGGTATAGGATTCTTAATTGCCTTATGCTAGTTGACCTATCTTCCTTTCCTCTTTCTAATCCTAACTTGAGGATTCTTGATTGCCCTCTTGTTTTGAGCAGAAAAATCATCCATTCAAGCCGCAACGTTTGTTTTTACTCCGCTATCCTACCTGTTGAAATCCTACCTCAGCAGTTTGACTTATTCCAATGAACTATCCCTATTTGACTCCATAGCCCAATGGCCTAAAAACCTAGTTTGCCCATTTGTTTTAGAACTCCACCATTCTCAAACAAAACAACCTCATTTGAACATTTATAACCAGCCTAAAATATTTTTAAACAAAGCTAAATCATAAAGAGAGAGCCCTCTTTGAGTACAGATTGGCTAGATTCTGTACTTAAAAGATTGGTTTGTGGTTACCTCGGACCCTTTCCTTGTTCCAATAACTTCAAAGGAAAATCTAAGTGATAACAGAAAGAATAGGAAGCATCTCTGCATTGAAGTTTTGAAGGCCTTTTTGAGTCATTTTTTGCTCTCGTAACAGTGATTTTAGGACGTTTGTACTCCAACCTATTGTAAATCACTTCCCAAGTTGTTGCACCTCCGGCAACATCACAAACTGTATCAACGAAGATAGGAGCCATCTTTGTAAACTCAACTTGAACAATGGTCTGTTTGCACTGTTTCTACATCACATTTCTTAGTGACATGTCTTTTGTCGCTTGCCTGAAATAGACAAGATATATCAACGCAGACAATATCTAGTATTTAAGACTGAAAGCCTCTCTGAAATGACTTTGGATCGTGAGAAAGGTTTTAATGAGATACTCGATTATAACTATCAATAACCTGGAAAATGATTATCCTTCCTCCGGCCACTAAATATTTACTAACTTGTCAACTCGTTTGTTTTGGTATTTAAAACATAATTATTCCACACATTTTACTACTCTTAATCGTGCATCGTGGTCTTTAAATGGATACAGTATAGATCTACCAGATGCATCAAGCGAAATGTGATTGCGGATATCGCAATATCGCATTTCGCAAATCATTTGTGGTTGTTCTAATGGCATGGTTAAGTTTCTTGTGAACTATGCAAAGTGTGAAATGTGATTGCAAAATGACAAGGTGACGTTATCGTAATGGGAGACTTAATCGCATATCCCAATTTTTCAAAGGTGTTTTAACTTAGTAATGTGGAAAAGTGCGATTTGCGATTTGCGATATGGATTTCATCCTTAGTTTTGCAAGGTTTTTCTAGGTATTTTCTTAAAGTTAGGTATTATTATCCTAAGCCTAAAAATTTAAAAGGGTCCCCATTTATAACTCTAACCCTAGCTATTGTTCGTTATAAATGGGAGGGTTGTTTCGTAGTACAACACCATGTTCGACTAAGGTATTACTTTTTCGTAGATATTCTATCTCAGTCTAGAAGGGTTATACTTATACTGAGCAGACATATTTTCATTTACTTTAATGATTTTGAAAAGACAAGTGCTCGGCAATCTTTCCATATCTTTCAAGTCTGAAAAGAGTTGAAAAAGGAATCCACATGGAGGAATGAGTGGAATAAAAGGGTAGCAACTAGTTTTCGTCATGATGGAACTTCTCAAAATATCTAAAGGTCAAGAGGGTGGCTAATAAGACCACTCATTATAGATGTTCCTCATGAAAGGGTAAACCAACCAAGTGAAAGCATATGATTATCCAAAGAGATGGTGACAATGGAACGAAAAAACCAAGGCTCATCTAGCAAAAATAGGTTGATAAAAATGAAAATCACGAGAGGTAAAGTAGGAATGGTTTCATTTTTACACAAACTTGAAACATGGGAAACTATGCTTGAGGATACTTGAAGATGTTTTCATTTTTTCACAAGCTTGAAACATGAGAAAAAAAATGCTTGGATTTGGTTTCATTTTTACACAAGCTTGAAACATAGACCAACTATGCTTGAGATTGGTTTCATTTTTGCATAAGCTTGAAAAAAAGAAAAACTATGCTTGAGATAGGTCAGCATGCCCCTAGAATAATGACTCAATTCGAGGTACATGACCCCCAAGCTTCATTTCATTCACCTAAGTGGAATAATGGTTACTAACAAGTGGATGGAATGAAGGTTCATTTATGAGATCAAGTGGTGTTTCATTTTTTAACGAGATCGACACAAGGAAAGAACCATGCTCTTGACACCTTGTTTCGTTTTTTAATGAGATTGACACAAGACAAGGAACTTTTCTCTGAGAACCTTGATTCATTTTTTAAGGAGCTTGACATAAGAAAAGGAACTATGCTCTAAAAACCTTGATTCATTTTTTAAGGAGCTTGAAACAAGAAAAAGAACTGTACTATGGGAACCTTGATTCATTTTTTAATGAGCTTGACACAATACAAGGAACTCTGCTCAAAAAACCTTCATTATGGACCATAAGATGCCATGGCTTCCAAGAGGTTCTCATCAGATGGGAGAACAATGCTCCAAAATGGATACATGTCAAGGGATCTAATGGAAATATCGGGCTCCAATGCCCCCAATACATGATGCACTATATCACTGACTAGATCATCAATAGACGTGGGCATGAAATAGGTTGCCACATAATTAACCTGTGGCGGGGGAGATACCACTTGAATATAAGTACCATTTAGGGAAGATGGTTGATTGGGAGTCAAATTATGACAACCGATCAAAATTTGATCAATGGTCGCACTTCTTCCTTCATGCAGGAAACATATCACACGAAAGAGAGAAGAGACAAGAGCTCCCATGACATAAACATAGTCATGGCAAAGGAGTAAATTAAAATCCAAAGGGCCTTGGACAACCATCACATCGATATAGACAATTTCTCCTCCCAAAGTAATAGGCAACTTAGGAAGGATCCCTAACTGTTGAATGGTTTCTCTGTTAAAAGCCAACAGATTTTGGGTAACGGGCACAAGCTATGGAGAACCTAAACCTTTCCAAGTAGTTGAGGACACAATACTAATCGATGAGCCTTCATCTATGATTGTGCCAGGTACGAGTATATTATGAGCTTGTACTATGAGCTGGAGGGGAACCTAAGGAGGAAGATGATATCTTATAAGTCAACCCCAATTAAAGGAAGTGACCATACTACTTGGAGGGGGTGTCACAGGAATGGGAGAATTTTCCCCTTGCTTTATGGGAATGGGAGGATTGCCCCCCGTACCATGGGAACAGGAGGATTTCTCCCCATTTCAATGGAATCTGAAGAAACAAGAAGAACCTAGGCGGTATGAGACTCACTCTCTATGGGAAAGGTACGATCAACTTAAGGTGGAATCGATTCAACCATTTTCTTGACCAATGGTTGGTTAAGAACAGGCTCATGGGATTCACATTCAGAGAGATTGGGATTGATTAGACATGAATTCTGATCAATCACTTGGTCGATTAGTGGAGGATTAGGGGAAATCTTTTGATAACCAGTCGGACAACAAGGGTGAGAAGTTGTAAAGTTGTCTAAAAAAAAATAGGCTTCATCCATATAAGGATAAAGGTGAATAGGATGATTCTCTTCACATAACCTGCAACAAAATTTGATTTTACCCTTTTTCCCATGGACCTTACTATCACTAGTTATGGGTTTGTCACTAACATGATCTCCAAAGGCTGAGGATGAAGGCCGATGTGAGCATGTAGACCACACTTTTAATACCTTGGGGATACTAAGACAATCTTTAAGAAGGTGGTCACCCTTACATAACCTGCAAGGGAAATTCACTTTGTGGGGTTGATTGGAAGGTTTCTCCACACTAGTTTCATATGTATCAATGGTTTCTTGGTTGGCCCCTTGCTTATTTTGCTTCTTCTTCGTTGTCCTCTTCTTCTTCTTATTAGCTCCCTCGTTACTAGAATCAATACTTTCACCAGGCGAAGAGGGAGAAAGGGGTGAAGAAACAATAGGTGAAGAAGGAAAGGGATCAATTTTAGGATCAACATGAGGTTGATGTTATTTAAGTGGAGGAGAACTTGGTTCAGAAGCAATGTGGAAATTGGGGACCATAGGGGTCGAAAATAACCAATTGGAAAACCAATGGTAAATCTGGGAAGGGACAACGTTGCCATATAGGTAGTGTTAGCACTTGAAATTTCACCTCAGGCTGAGACAGGTAAACCTCAAGGCTACATCAAACCATTTAGCCTCGTAGCTAGCCCTACGGGGCAGGAGAAGGCTCTCCCCGGTCTATCTCATAAAATCTCCAATAGATGAGAAGACCAATAAGGTAACACTGATATTAGGCTAGTAAACTGATCAGAAAGATTGATTTTGGGGTTTTTGGTGGCAAATTGAGGAGAGGGCAATCTTGGGTGTGGGGATGGGACACAGTTTCTGCAGGGGGTTCCTTGGGGCAAGGTAGGAGACAATGTTGATGCCTTTAACTGAAGTGGATGGTCAGGAATGAAAGAAAGAGAGCTAAGGAGAGAAAACAATAACTTTGAATTCTCTTTAGACAGTAGAAAACATTGAAATTAAACAAACTTAAAAGCAGAGCATGGCAAGCATGAATTCTTAATTTAACACTTCATTTGTTTAATATGCAGAAGTAAAGAAAGGAAATGAATCACATAACAAAACTTACAAGAACATTGAAAACACACCATCAACACAAGAGTCCACAAGAATCCCAAAGAGGACTGCAAAACCCTGGTCTTCCTTAGCCAAAAATTGCAGAGATACAGTGAAATATACAATAAGAGCTTCTCCTCAAGAGTCCAACCATCAAAATGACTAAGAAAATACATAATATAGAAGCTAACACCTTTCCCACCTCTAGGAGTCGAGCTCACCATCCTAGGAGCAGTTTGAACAAATTCCAAACTAAGCACTACAAAATAGGTAGTCAAAACAACTTGCCTCTATAAGCTAGGAAACCAATTCATTCATTAAATGTTTGTTATTTCATGAATGAATCTTCTAGAAGAGTTACATAAGAGTAAAAGTGTCTAAAAAGTACCATAATTACATCAAATATAATCATCATTCACCTCAAAAAGTGAAACTGGGTCAAATCTGCGTTTTTTGGGCTGTACAGTGCATTTCTGGACAATTATGCCTGACGGGTCGCGCCCCCCTGCCTGACAGGTCGCGCCCCTTTGGAGCCATGCTTGGGGCACTTGCAGGTGGCCAAATTGAGCAAAAGTGGGCTTTTTGGAAAGGTCGGTGAGTCTACCTTCTAACACAACTGGAATTTTTGAATTTGGATTTCATTTGCCCTGTCAAAAATCAATTCTCCCAAGACAGTTTTCTGCAGTTCAAAAAAGTGGCAGAAAGTCAAATTTTGCATTTTTTTGACTATCTGGAGGCCCAAAACTTCACCAAATCTCTAGTCCTTTTATGAGCATGTGTAACTTTACATGAAAAATCTGGAAATGCTGATTTTTTTCAAAATGGAGTTGCCGGGATGAAGGGTCTCACGGGGGGTGAGACCCGTTAATGGAGAAAACCTGTAAATTGCTTGAAAAAACCAAAATTTACCCAAAATGCTCAAAATTTCTTGGGATTTGTGTTGTGGCTAGGCTATTTAGTGCCTTGGTCCTTGAGTGAAGCCTCGGCCAAGATATGGAGGGGATCGAGCCTCCTTCTCCGTTTTAGTGCCTTGGCCAACCGCCTTTGGAACATCTTCATTTTTGCCTTGCACACGTGCATTCTCGCCCAATAATGGTTCTTCATGTTTCTCACCAATTTCTTATCTTGGTTGGCCTTAGCCAACAGCCTCTCTAAATGAGCATTGAGCCGGATAAGCATAGCCTCTCAAGAGATAAAATTCTCCCATGGGATACCCTTTTGTTTTGACTGTTTGAATGTTGTTTCAACTGTTTGAGATGATGTTTCAAGGGGACAAATAGCACAAGGGAAATGTTAGGGAAGGGAGACTTTGAAGGGAAATTGGGAAAAACATATGAAATAGGGAGTTAAGGGAAGGAAGCATGATATATACCCCATCACATATATATGATTCGCAAAAGCTTTATGATAGGTAGGGTTTAGGTTTAGTTTCTTGATTTTTAGGGATAAGGGTAGGGTTTAGGGCTTTTGATATTTTTTGGTAGGGAGAATGAATAAAATGATGAGGGAGGTGGAAATAGGATGTAGGGAAAAATTAGGGGTATAAAGGATAACCTTGAAAACAATAAGACAAACCCTATTTCAACCAACACTTTGACATTTTTGAGCAAATATGCATTGGATTCATTAGTTCAAAATGATTGGCTTTAAACCACGTTCTCATGCTTTTCACACTTTGGCAAACAATGTATTTTCATGAGGAGAGGCCTACTTGCAACCTTGAAGCAATCCGGGGTTGTTTGGCAGCTTACTGGCGAAATTTGGTGGAGGAATTCCCAGCAGGTCGCTCGCCTCTGACGGGTCGCGCCTGTGTAATTTTTACACTGCTGGAGGTGCCCTGACGGGTCGCGCTCGCTTGACAGGTCGCGCCCTTTTGCAGGAGGCTTTTGGAGGCCTTCCCGGTGTTGGAATCGGGTGCAGGATAGCTCGTTGCAAATATCTTTGTGTCTATTTATCATTTTACCCACCAAGAAAATAATTTGGCCAACCAAGCTAGGAGAAAACTTGATTTTCCCAAGGTCACTTCAGAGGTGCCCTTGATTCTCCTGAGGCAACGGTATTCTTTGATATTTCTCTCAAACCATGACACATGTGAAAAAAGTGAAGGAGGCTTTTCGTACTTGGCATGTTTTGGACAAAAACCTCTCTCATTTTTCCCAAATTCATCTTTTATTCCTCTGGAACATCATTTTAGTGCGACTTGTCCCGATGTGTGAAACAAGGAATTTTGTCGAAATGGAGCGAAATGAAGGGGATAGGGGGCTTCTAAATTCTTGGGGAAATTTTTGGAAGTAGGTAGGGATATTAGGAAGTAGGGGAAAGTGGAATCTTAGAGATTGAGTGAGGGGAAGGGGTCCAAAAGGGCAAAACACAGGCCCAACCTAGAAAATTGCTAGATTGTAGCTAGAAACTAGGGTTTGTGGAAAAATGAGGAATTTGGTGGATATAAGGGATGGGAAGTGTTTGATAAGGTACTTTAAGGATAGGGGAAGGTGTATGAACATCTGGATACAATTTTTGCTGATGATTTGACCGTCCAAGAGAAATTGGCTTCAAAACCCTAGGAGAGGGAAATGAACTTGCCAAGGCACAACTGAAGCATGAACAAGATGTAAAATGACTCATTAGAAATTGACATGATAATCAAAACCATGTGAATGATGATAGACTCAGCTGAATGATGACATGGATGGGCCTTTGGGAAACTTTGAAAAGAGTGAGAGCAAACCCTAGACCTAATGCCTAGTGACCAAATTTTGCTTGAAGACTCACTGACATGACAAATTTGACCTTGACACTCTAAGACCACTCTGTAAGAGCATATTTGATCACTGGAGGAAGGCTGGAAAGACTGACACTAACATTGGCTCCAATGGGGATGGTAGCTCTTTGGAGGTACCAAGAACCGCAGACCTCTGGGAGAGCAGACTAGTGCTTTCAACCATTGGGCGATCGAGTCATTATTTTGGCAAACGACACAAGACTTTGAATCATTTATTGAATGAAAACTTGACTGAAAACTGACTGAAACTTAACTGAAGCTTGACTCAAACCGACTCGATGGCAGACTGAAATAACTTGAAAAACTCACTCAACAGACCAAACACAAATGACTCATGACTTGACTTAAAACAAGACTTACAAAGCTTATGAAGGGCAGCAGTCCATCAAGATTTGAAATCATGATGAAAACCACCTGTGTTTCTTACAAGACAATATACCATCAAACTATATCAAAATGCCAATGCAACCAATCAAGCAGATGCCTTCTTGATTGATTCTACTGATTAGATCTTCTGGTCAACAATACAAACCTATCCCTGGGCATCCAAAAACATAGCTAACCATGATCTCCTTCATCACTGAACACTGCAATAAACACTATCACTGCTGGCCGCAACAAACTTGCTAGAGGATCGTGAAAAACATGAAGATTTGCCACTGTCACTTCCTGCTGAAAGAACAAGGTATCCTTTGTTTCAAACTCTGATCTGCCTTCATCATGTGCTTCGGTAAAAGTATGCTCATGGGCTTCAAAAAATTCTGAACAAGTAGATGAGCAGATCTCCTCGTGGAAAAGCATTTCAGCACATGAAACATATGAAGAATCTGAAAGGTAATCCTGTATGCTATGATCTTCTGTAGTCTCACAATATGGTAGGTCATCTTCATATGGTATCATAACCAAATTATCAAGTTCCTTGTTACATTCTTCAATCATAAGGAAAGAAACTTTAGCTGATTCTTGAAGTGCAAAAATGACATTTCTATCATCTACCATAAATTCATCCAAAGGAACTGTTTCACTTACTTGAATGAAGATGTCATCTTGCTTTTCATGAACTGACTAAATTACCTCCTCATGCAGGCTCTGTTCTGATGGCATGAGAACATTTGGATCAAAAGCTTTGTCTATGGTCTCAACAACAAAACCCTCCTTTTCAGAAGAGGAAGAAGGTCCACCATCATCTTCTTGACCATGTGCACACTGCATTTCTATGTTAACTTGAGCTGGAACAAGACCTCTCAAAAGTAGATCTATCTCATCTTCAGATAGAGGAGATAATACCTTTTGTTTTCTTTTGTTCAAACAGTGATTGTCTTCATTGATTTCAAGTGAAGGAGTATACAGATTTTCCTCATACTGCTGATCCATTTCATGAAATTCCTGTTGACTGTCAAGATGTGAAATTGTTTCATTTTCCACTGTACTAAGATCTTGGTCCTGCTGCAAATTTTCATGATCGTCTCTATGGGAATCCTCTAGGTTCTCTTCATTCTGCTGAAATGGATTCTCGTACAGAGCCCCCATGATCTCAATATCCATAAAATTATCATCTTCATAATATTTCTCAAGGCTTTCAATAAAACTATAAGCATGCTTGCAACAGTCATGAACCAAATTTAATGATGGATAAGAGTCCTTATATCTTTCAATGAACAAGGCATGAAAATCCTTTAAACAGTAAATACAAGCAGGCGGCAAACTTTCATACCAAGATTGGGCTACACCTTCCAGACTGGCCAAGAATATCTTCATTAAGCAATCTTCAGGAAAATACACCTTCAACTTGCGAATATGCATATGAAATCTAACTAGATGTAAAGCAGCATCCTTCTTACCATCATCATTAAATGTAGGCAAATTCCTTGACCAATCTACCTTTGGAATTTTATTTGGAAAACCAGGTATGTGATCTCGGCTCAAGGGAGCATATCTTCTTGTGATTCGGTCCATCTTGAAAATCTCACAGCTACTGATCTCTCTGCTGTGAAGTCACCATGAAGCATTGATCGCTGGATTCTTCAGTGAAAGGAGTCGCCAGTGAATGATTTCATCCTTGTCAGTGTTTGATCGTTGTCCACTATCAACAATCAGATCTGAACTTGATACATGTACTGGGGTAAAAGGAAAATGAAGTGTTGTATTCACAAGCTCACGGAGATGGACTGAAGCAACGTTTATCTACTTCCGCTTATGCAAAGCAAAAGCGTTTCAAAGGCCACCTGGCATAACTTCAGGCTCCGTCTAAGACTTATGAAACCAACACATCAATCAACAAATAATTTTTTCTTCCCCAGTATGGTCGCCAGTATGTTAGCACTTTAAATTTCACCTCAGGCTGAGACAGGTAAACCTCAAGGCTACATCAAACCATTTAGCCTCGTAGCTAGCCCTACAGGGCAGGAGAAGGCTCTCTCCGGTCTATCTCGTAAAATCTCCAATAGATGAGAATACCAATAAGGTAACACTGATATTAGGCTAGTAAATTGATCAGAAAGATTGATTTTGGGGTTTTTGGGTTTTTGGTGGCAAATTGAGGAGAGGGCAATTTTGGGTGCGGGGATGGGACACAGTTTCTGCAAGGGGTTCCTTGGAGCGAGGTAGGAGACAGTGTTGATGCCCTTAACTGAAGTGGATGGTCAGGAATGAAAGAAAGAGAGCTAAAGAGAGCAAACAATAACTTTGAATTCTCTTTAGACAGTAGAAAACATTGAAATTAAACAAACTTAAAAGCAGAGCATGGCAGCATGAATTCTTACTTTAAAACTTCATTTGTTTAATGTGCAGAAGTAAAGAAAGGAAATGAATCACATAACAAACTTACAAGAACATAGAGAAACACACCATCAACACATGAACCACAAGAATCCCAAAAAGGACTGCAAAACCCTGGTCTTCCTTAGCCAAAAATTGCAGAGATACAGTGAAATAATACAATGATAGCTTCTCCCTCAAGAGTCCAACCTTCCAACCCCTTAAAATGACTAAGAAAATACATAATATAGGCAAGCTAACACCTTTCCTTGCCTCTAGGGGTCGAGCTCATCCTTCTAGGAGCTGTTTCAACCAATTCTAAACTAAGCACTACAAACTAGGCAGTCAAAACAACTTGCCTCTATAAACTTG